>PVLD010005391.1:55304-112741 GCA_004027595.1 Dinomys branickii | reverse complement strand
AACGGGAGGACAGGGAGGGGCCCCGAGGGGATGGGGAGGGGACCCAGGCTCGGTGGCTCCTGACTGGCCTCCTTCCAGCTTGGAGGCCAGGTCTTATTCCAGTGCCTTGATGAAGCTTAAGCCAGCTCATCTCGCTGAAAATCAAAAAACCAAACTAAAAGTGATTGTTTCTGTGACCCAAAACATGGAGCAGAGTGATCAGGTTCTGTCCCTGAAGGGCACTGAGTAGGCGGCCTGAAGAGCAGAGGGGCCACGTTGGCAGCGGAGCGAGTGCTGCACACACAAGACAAAGGCTGCACCGGGGGCTGGCACAGATGCAGGATGCTTGTTCCTGCGGCAGGGCATGCCTGTGAGATGCCATCTGTGCAAACAACGACGCCTCTGATTCCCTCTGTGCTTGGAGGTACCCGCTTAGCTGGCTTTCAGGGACTACTCAGTACCTTGGAAGAGGTACTGTAGAGGGAGGGGACTTCCATTCCTGCCTATAAAAGGACACCCAGCATGGTCAGTTAACCAGCTGCCTCCCTGGCTTGGGTAATGTGACCGGCCTGGGTCAGCCTTCCACTTCCACCCACCTGGGGCCAGGTCCTGGTCCACTGTTTGGTGGCTACGGTGACACCACTGTTGGGAGGCTTAGGTGGCAGCCATCCATCTGCTGAGGTCCCAACCGAATCACCGCTTTCTCCTCTACACGGCGATCTAGTGTAACCCCCAGTCAGCGAGTGCATGCTGCAGCCCTCCAGCTGGTATCAAATCATGTTTTTGTTTGATCTCCACACTATGACAGTGAAGCATTCAATCAGGTTTGCAAGGACATCAGTCAGGCCAGTACGGGCTGTCACTCACACTGCCTGTCGTGCACTGCAATTTCAGTGACACTAGGATTGTCACGGAAGGGACTTTAAGAAGCCATCTTTGCTCTTTTTATCTGTAGATACCAAGTACTGTCAGGAAGATGCTGTTCTATCCTGTTCTTCAAGATTCCCAGGGCCAATGCACATGGTGGTGCATGCCTGTAATCCCAGCACTTGGGAGGCTGAGGCAGGAGGATCCCTGTGAATTTGAGGCCAGTCTGGGCTGCACAGTGACTTCAAGGCCAACCTGAACTACATAGTGAAATCTTGTCTTGGGAAAAAAAAAAGATTCCCAAGGTCTCTGTTACCTTCTGGACAAAATACTCTTTCACATCATCAAAAATGATTCCTTGGGTGAAGGGGTATAGCTCAGAGGCACGGCACCTGCCTGGCAAGCACCAGTCTTGAGTTCAATTCCTGGTACAAACCTGCCCCAACTCTCCCTAATCCCACCCAAAAATGATTTCTTCCTTTTTGAGTCTCTTTAGCACTGAATTACAATGGCCGTCCTTTCTGCAACATCTAGTCGTATGTAGTAGGTTCTTCTAAATCTACAGAAGTAGCTCACATGCAAGTGGCTAGCGGGAAACGACGTCAGCCTCATCCCACAGTCTCGTTTATACAGAGAGGAGTTTGTCCTCGTCAATGGAAGGGTTTGTATCACTAGGGAAAAGCAGCTGAATGCAGAGTAAGCTGAGCACAGATGAGCGGAGGAACCCACGAAGGAGCGCGCGTGCTGCTCTTCGAAGTCGCGGACTACGCCTGTCTTCCCTACCTTCCTGCTGCTGTTTACGTCTCCAGAAGTCCACAGTCTCAATCCTCCCTCACCCCTTCTTCTCTTATAGCGTCTGGCTTTGGAAAGCAACAGTCAGATGTTTTCTACAGCACTTCCTATGCGTTGGGAACCTAATAATGTCTCCTTACACCGCCGCTGCCGTTACTGTTCTTAGGATAGTAGGTAGTTTCCGTACCAGTTCTAGCTGGGGTTTGAGAGGTCTTTCCCAGTCTTCCTTTGCCTGTAATCCCTGCTGTGTTGTCCTGTGTCATTCTGCATTTATTCCATGATAGTGGAAGCGGCTGTACCTGAAGCCGGTCTTTAAGTTCGCATTCACAGTTTTCCCCTGCCCACCCCACCCTGATATATAAGTTGGGTATCTTGTCTGATAGGAGCTAGTATCCATTCCTTCTGGGACACCTCTTGTTCCAGGGCATGGATACACTTCTGTAAGGTCCGTAGTGAGCATGATCTGTGTGTACCCAGCCCGGCTGTCTTTGGAGAAAGAGACCTCCTGAGTCCTTGTAAGTCTTGCTCTGTGGATGTGGTGCGGATGGGCAAGGCACCCACCCAGCAGTGGGGACATGGTCCAGACCAGTGCATCACAGTGGTTCACTGCTGTAGGCAGGGATAGTGGGAGGGGGCGTGATTTCAGCCGGGGGGTCACTCCTCCCTGCAGGGGCTTTTGCAAGTGTTTCTGGGAAAGATGACTTTTAATAGAATTATGAATTCTACAGACCGTGTACACTGGGAACCTGCAGGGGCACTAGATGGGGAGAGGCTGTCAGGCAACTTAGTCAAGCAGAACCAAGACAGACAAAGGGAGGAGGAGAGATGAGGGTGAAGGGGGGTAGGAATATGCATTTGGAGTCAGCGGTATTACACATCCGAGTTACATGAAGCAATACAGTTCCTTTCATGCTTACAATGAAATATTCTGGCTGGTACAAACTGGGTGTAAATTAATTGAAACTTTTGATAAATATAATTGTACAAATCAAATGAAGTACTCTAGTGCCTAAGCAGAGCTTGTTCTTTAAAGCAAACGTGGTGAAACACCTAATAAAACAAAAATCTGCTTTTCTTACTGCTTTTTTCTGGGGTAGTGCTATGGATTGAATCCAGAGCCTCACACATTTTGGGCCAGCACTCTACCGCTGAGCAACCTCCTCAGCCCTCTTTCAATTTATTTTGAGACAAGGTATCACTGAGTTGCCCAAGCTGGTTTCAAGCTTGGGATCCTCCTGCCTCATCCTCCTGAGTAGCTGGGATTACAGGTGTGTATCACCACCACACCTGGCCTGTGTTTGTAACTTCTTAATCATGATGTTAGCTGTTTTCCCCTGAAACATCCCTCTTCCTGGAGTTACAGAGGAAATGCCATGCAATGCAGGCATGGAAGGCAGGGAGAGGGAAAGGCTAATGCCTTGGCTTTTGCCTCTCTTACTTTTGAGATAGAGCATTGTTTTATTTTACAGTAATATTTTCTGGTCTCTGATGACATCTATGCCTGTCCTTGATCAGGATATCTGATTCGTGTTGGTTTTTGGTACTTAGGCATCAATGTTTCATTATATTGATTCCTACTGAATGTCATCTAAGCTCATGCTATGAATTCTCTCATGTCTTCTGAAGCGCCAGTAAACCTCTCAGTTGGAACTATATACAGCCTGGAGGAAGCACTCTTTGATTCTGCTCTCCAGACCACTGAAAGTGACACCTGAAGCCCTTGTGGGACACTAAATCCCAGCAGGGCTTTTGTTAGCCTGTAGGGCATCTTTGGTGAACTAGAGAAAGGTGTGCTATTGGGGTTTGTATCTAGATCTTTATATCTAGATCTCTGAATCCCTGCAAAGCCTCATGTGCTCATAGGTAGGGCGTTTGGGAGGTAGCGGAGTCATGGGTGTGTGATCCTGGGATGAAGGGTGTGTAAGAACTAAACTGGTTTAGTACAGTTCTGGATGTGGATAGTGGCAGGCCCACCCTGGTGTTAGGTGGCAACAATCAACGTGGGCTTGTAGCCAGGATGGAATACAGTACAAAGGGAGAGATGGAATGTAGATTTGCTGCTTCTTGCCTGCCCTGCCAGGGACTGTTTCTCCTCTGCAAGGCCCCTCTGCCCTGGAGTGAGCCAATTATGGACTGAACCCTCTCCTAACTGTGGGCTGAAGTAAACCTTTTCTCTTTTAATTTGTGAGTGTTGGGTATTTTGTTTCAGCAACAAGAAAAGTAATGACACATGCCTTCCTATGGGCAGATGCAACGCGAGTCCTGTGTCAGATGGGGAAGCAGGGCAGGCCGGGTGTCAGGCCCACTTGTTCCTACAACCCACCAGCCTGTGCCAAAGGCCATCTATCACTAATTGTGTTACCAAGGCTCTTAATTTTCTGGGCTTATGCTCAGAGCTGGGATCTAGTTTGAGGCTTTGGTTGAACACATATGTAGGACAGATGTAACAGATTTAGGTAAATTGAGTCATCACTTAGAGAAAATGTAAGCCGAAGAAGAGAATGTCAGAATCAAGCCAATCTGAACTGGTGGAGATGGCGTCTAGTATTTAAAAGTTTGAGAGTTGCACAGAAATGGATTTTAATTCTAGTTTGACCACTTACCAGACCACTTCACTGACGCCCACTTTACTGAAATTCCACATTTAAAAAATCTGTGAAGTAATGAAAATACTCTTTCATAGAACCTAAGACTACATCAATCATAAGAGCAATCTGCATTTCAGAAGTTTTTAAAACATGAAAAAATGGCCAGGCAGGACGGTTGAGTGCATCCTGACAGCACAGGTGTGAGGAGGGTACGGACTGTACGCGCTGGAATCTGTTGCATACTGTAGCTTAGGCTAGGAGTCCCTGTCTGAATGCCTGGGATCAGAAGTATTCCAGCATTTGGAATATTTCATAGACTTTACTGATTCAACATCCCTCATCTGAAAATCCAAAATTCACCACCTGGGGGACTCCAACCATTTCAGATTTCAGAATATTTTGGATTTCAGATTTTTGCATTAGGGATATGCAGCCAGCACCCACCCTAAAGGTCGCGTCCCTCCCTGGTGAGGACCAAATGAGATCATGCAGGTCACATGCTCAGCCTCCCAGGGAGCAAGAGCTCAGCGGAAAGTGGAGGCTGTTCTTATCGTTGCTGCCCGAGCTCTCCGGAGCTGGCACTGAACAGTAACCAAAGGCATCATCCTAATCCAGCAGAATGAGCCGGATGTTGTCTGCGCTCTGAAGCCAGCACGCAGGAATTAGGTCCACATGGTAATCTGCAGCAGAGATCAAGTACATAACACGCACCACCCTGAAAGCGTGCACAAATCATCCGATTTGTTCTCTTGATGGAGATTCAAATCTGAGATATGATTTCCCAGATCACAAATGCGCGAGGGAAACATTTAAAACAGGCATTGTCCCACTGACGGAGCAGAGCCCTTCTCTGAATTTTGTAGTAGGAAAGAAAATTTCTGTAACATTTCACTGCTGGCTTTTCCGGAGTTTACTTTTTTCTTCCCTTTTCATGAACAGCCCCTTCTCTGATCTTTTCTATAGGTTAAGCCGGCCACCAAGCGGCTCACAAGTGAAAGCCTCTGAGGAGACTGCGACGATGTCAGTTTTCACGAGGGCCTGGAGGAGTGTGGGGAGGGAAGAAGAGGCACCGGGGGTGTCTGTCCAGCTCTTTCACCTGCCACCAAAGCAGCTGGCTCTTGGCCTGGGTTAGTTGTGAGCCTGGCGCCAAAGAACAGCCATTCATTGTAAAGATAGTGCTGCCAGCGGGGGTCAGTGATGTAGGGAGACTGATGCCTAAATGTAATCAGGGAAAAATGCCTGCTGGGTGCCTGAAGTCTATAGCAGTCTACAGCAGTCCACTCTTCCCACGGGGTGAGTTGGGTGCATTTTAAAAGACCCGATGGGTGGAAGTGCAGTGTATAGGAACGTGTCCAAAACATAGTCCGCGGTGACAGAAAGCAGCCTGGGGCTCTTAGGTATGGGAAGGGCCAGTGAAATCGCAGTGGCTCTCCTACAGAGACAAGGGCTCTGTTATTTTTCAGGGCGATTCTCAATTGGTTCCTTCTTCCGTTTATGACTTCTGCTTGTTCGACATCGGGACTGATACAGAGGGTGTACAGAGAAGGACAAAGAGCAGTGTATGCGGACAGTTTATCTCCCTGGTCAGGCTGGCTTCTTAGAAGCAAAGCAAATAGCATGGAAGCTATGGGTGAGTGGTTACGCCATGCGAGAAAGAGATGTTATGTGGTCACTGCTGAAATGACAGGCTTTGGGTTTTCTTTTTAGGAGGCAGCTCTAGGTCCTAGTGCTGGGGAAAAGCCAAACTGCCAGAGGGGACAGAGGCAGCTGAACTTTAAACATGCGGCTTGGTTGAGCCGTAGTTCACCAACGCAGCTCCGGTTTCCTCTCTGCAGGCCAATTACCAGTGCAGTGCCCAGTGTCAGAAGCCTGCCTGAGGGTGCAGGGCAGGATGTGGCATGGCTGGGAGTGGCGCTGAGTCACCACACTGGGCATGTCATGGCACATCTGCGCTGTGCTCCTGTCTCTCGGTGCACCAGAGGACTCCTCCAGGATGGCACAGCCTGCTGGATTTGATTTCTCCCTCGGAAGAATGTGCTCACGAATATGAATTTCCCAAAGCCATTTTCCGTCTAGGTTGCCTTGGAAATTTTGCATATGTGTGTGGATCCCATCTTACCCTGCCTTAGCCTTCGCCTGCTGTTTGAGATGCTGTAATGATGGCTTGCCTGCTGTGGTCAAGCACTGTCTTGGTTATTTTTCTCGTTGGTGAGACAGAATACTTGACACCCAAAGTTAAAGGAAGAAAGGTTTAATTGGCTCACATATTGTAAGGGTTTCTCGGTTGGAGTTCATTGGCTGGCTCCAAGGCAGTGTGGCCTGGCAGAGAGTTATCACAGAGAAGAGGCTCATGGCAGGCAGGCGGTAGCAAAGCAGTGAAGTAGCAAGTAGTGACAGCAGCTTTCTGTCTCATATTTTTACCCTTAGGGCGGGCAGCATCACACCATGAATCAATCTCAGCATCACGTAACTTAGGTCCAGCCACCTCTACAAAGCCCCACCTATGTATGACCTATGGGCCACATGAGGCTTTGGGGGATGTCTGGACACAAACCATAAAAAAAGCACCATGCGGGGGTTGGTCAGTCTGTGGTTGGGCCTCAAGAGTCCAGCCGGGTCCAGGATGGAGGCCTGGGGAGGAGCCAGAGCCTCCAGTCTGCGTACGCTGACATGAAAGAGTGCAGTGGCTTTAGCAGTAGCATTGAGCCCGCCACTCGCCTCATAGAAACACAAGCTTGGATCTCAACGTTGGTGTGAACTCTGTTATTTTCTGCAAAACTGAGGTTTACTCACGCAGGGCTTCTGCTCACAAATCTGGAGGCTTTGTGCGTGGAAAACAAACAAAATCCTCCCTGGGCGGACCACGTACAGTCCCCACTCCCTTGCCCCGGCTCCTAGGCAGGACATAACCTCCGATGTGCCCAACCTCGAGAATGTGTCAGGTGGGGCCCATTGGCATATGTTACTGTACCAGATCACAGAGGATTTATTGTCCCCAGCAATAGTCGCTGTACAGAGCAGAAAGACTAAGCACTGGTAAAGGGCAGTGGTGGCGAACCTATGGCACGTGACCCAGTGGGCTATTTGTTACCCTGAAAGCTCTAAAAAGTTCATCGTCACGGGTAGGGGGAATTAATGGGTACCTTCCACATTACTCTATTGCACTGGTGTGGGGATAGTTTTATTTTGGCTTAATGAGAAGCAAATCTTTATGCTATTCATGGGGAAGAAATAGTTGGTAAAAGGTCTTTCTCTCCTAGTCCTCCAAAGGGTCAAGCAGCACTGACAAATGGCCCTGGACCCACTGGAATCTGTTTCCCTCTGCCTCCTTTCCCCTTTCCTTCCTGGTGGCCCTGCCAGGGAGGACAGCACTGTGCTGCTGTCCAGGGCTGGCGGGCAGGATGTCCTGCAGCAAGGTGTCTGCTTTCCTGCCTGACGTCCTGGCTGGTGGAATGGCACTGGCCCAGTATCACTTCCTTACTGGCGTGGGTCACTGACCCCTTTGAGAATCGGAGAAGCCGTGCATATTACCTCCAGGAATATACTTGTTCTTCTCCCTCCCAGTAATTCACATGGGACTTTAGGGAATTTGGGAATCAGGCCAAGAAGCAGATTGCAATCTTTTGGTTGTTTTCAGTCCAGGGATCCTCTAGAAGTCTGAAGAAGCTATGGACCCTTCCTCAGAATAATGTTATAATAATAATAATAATAATAATAATAATATTAAGATATCCAGATTTTTATGAGAAATTTAATGATAATGGAATAATTATCAAAATTTAAAAACTTTTTCTCATAATCTATGCACTTTTCTATACATGCATTAAATAACAAGACCTACTGTTATTCTGAAATAATGATGAGCATAAAAGATATATGTTTTATATATTTTTAATATATTTTTATGTATATTAATATATTTATATATTATATGTGTGTGTATATACATTTATTTATGTATTTATTTATTTATTTTTTACCAGGAATCTAACTCAAGACCTTGTGCTGCCAGGCAGGTGCTGTGCCAGTGAGCTATATCCCCGGCCTGCATGAAAGATCCTTTACAAAGGCTGCCATGCTGTGGTCCAACGTGACACTGCGTGGTGTCCCCTGGGGGCACTGCCAGTTCTGCTGTGTGTGCTGCTTCCAGTTATCACTGACAGCAGTGCCAAATTTAGCTAGAGGTGTGTGAAAATCTAGGGCCGCAGTGGTGAACCTTTTAGAGCTTTCAGTGATACAAACAGCCCCCTGTGGCATGTGTGCCATGGGTTTGCCACCCCTAATTGAGGGTATCTCTTCCCATCCAAGATCCTGAACTGGGGATTCTCCATGTGGTTGGGTGAATGCATTTTGGGTGCAGAGGCTCCTGTTTCCCTGACCTAGGTGCTCTGAGGCTGTCCTGATTTTGTACATTCTGCAGGAGAGGTCAAAGGAGACACTCGCAGCCACTGCTGTCCTGTCCTCGTTTGTGGAATGAGGGGGGTGGGGGGACAAGTAGCTTCCTGAGTGCAGAGGCGATGGCACAGGGAACCTCTCTGTGAAGCTGCCCTGAGCCCGGGGCACGGGTCTCTGAGGCGCCTCCGTCACTTGGAGTAGATCTGAGACTCACACAGTGAGTCTGTCTCGTCTTTCCAGGGCTGCAGCCCTCAGTGGAGATCCTGCCTGGCAGGCCTCCCCTCGCCCCAGCAAGACCCACTGGCTCATGTGTGCTCCCGGTTCTCCCGTTGGCCTTATGGATGGTTCTAAAAAACATGCACCTGTGTGAAAACATGCTCAGCGGAAGCTTGGGGGGCTGTGAAAGTGCTATGTGGCACTTGCAAATACAAACGAATCACCTTGGGTTGTTGAGAAACAGTAGGGAAAGGCAAAACTCACGGGGCTGCCAGGCCGCAGGCCTGCACAAAGAGGAGGAAAGAGTCACGCCCTAGACCAGAGAAAGTGCTTCTCCTGACGGATGTCTGGAGGGCACAAACTTCCTCAGAAGGTGCTTCGAAGCAGCTGCCCTGGCAGGGACCCTCCCGACAACAGGCTTCACGGCTCTTGCACTCTGTCACCTGGACAATGGCCGGTGAAAGAGGACCGCAGAGCAACATTTGCTTACCGATTCTCCTCCTTGCTTCATTTATACTTTCTCCCAGGGCTTTTGCTTCAGAAAATCTGGAAAAGAGGAGTGGGGAGGGGGGGAAGAAAAGAGAAAAATTGCCTTTTTTTGTTTACCATACATCATGTTCTAAAACTAGATTTCCAAGAGGTCTTCAAAATAGTCTAAAACTTTATTAAAAGACACACTAGCCTTAGAGATAAAATTCATGTGGTGGAACTTTAGCCCTTCCAGCATCGGATGTTCATGCTCATATTCTCTGATTTATGACTTTTGATTTCTATCATTTTGTCCTGCCAGAGTAGCAGAACAAGGCATGTAGGTAAGGTTTCTGTGAGTGACCTGCCAACCACGGTACCAAGATCTTACAGCCAAAAGCCACCCAATTTCTCTCCTGTTTGCTCAGTAGTGTGTCAGAGGCTGGTGAACTATGACTGGTCACAGCCCAAACCCTGTCCTGTAGACAGGGTTTTGCTGGGGTGCAGTCATGCCGATCATGTCTGTATCTTCTACGGCTGTTTTGTGTCAGAGCCTGAGTAGTGTGGATGTGAAAGAGACGTCATGGCCTACAAAGCTGAGAACGTCCCTTGGTCCTTTCCTAGAAAAAGCTTCTTGATTCTTGTTACATATAATTACTGAGTCAGACTTTGAATGTGTAATTTAAGCAAAACAATTCCTAATAATTCCCTACCCAGAAACAAGCACATTTTGATAAACGCACCCACCCAGTCTTTTCTTCTAGCAAGTTTTTACAGAATTAGATCACACTACACATGTGATTTTTATGCCCTCCTTTATTTGGCTTTCCTCGGCATTGTAAGTGGTTCTCTGTGTCGCCAGAAGCCCTTTGGTGGACACACAGACCAGTCCACAAGGTGGCTGTGCTGCTGTTTAGTTCTCTGTATTTTTTTTTTTAACATACATTTATGAGACACTCACAAGAAAACCACCTTTGCACGAGCAAAGTGGCGTTGGAAATGGGTATCAGAAACACATAGCGGAGTCCTTGCAGAATGTGGGTTGCTTTTCCTTTCTTTCTGTTACGAAACTAAAGCAGCAGCTGAAAATCTGTGAAGCATGCCACGTGCTGATGGTAACACATGTGTCTGTATTCCCTGACACGTGGCAGTACTAATACATGTGGATGTGTGACATAATATATGGTGATAGTAAATCACCACGCTATCGTGGGTAATAGTGTTCGTACCGCCGGAGTGTGACGAGGAGGGGGCCTGTCTACCAGCAGGGCGTAGTTAGGAAAGCTTTATGTACAAGAATGGCTTGACCTGGGTCTTGTGGTATGCATAGGAGTTTTTAAGAAACGTTTTATTCTGGAACATTTCCAAATATACACAACACAGAACAGGAGGGTAAACACATGCCTACCTCCTTGTTTCACTAATTGTCCAACCTGACGTCAGTCACCCTCCCTCTCCCATCTCCCCCAAATCTTGCTGGATCTCTCAGACCCCAGATGTCATGCCATTTTATCTGTGAGCATGCCAGCTGCATGGGGCCGTGCTGGAGGAGGCAGGGAGGGGAGCGCATGAGCAGTGGCCAGACATCTATGGCCGTGCTGTGCATGGTGGGAAGAAGTGCGAATTATGTCACTGCTATTTTCCAAGTCCGTCTGCTTGGCCTGGGACTGCAGGCAGGAAGTTTCCAGGGAAAAGGACTAAATTTTTCTCCATGTAGGTTTCTTGGGACTCTGCCCTGGGTCCTCCAGAAGGCTGTCCAATCGAGGCTTGCTGTGGTTTATAGATGTCTTCTCCTCAGTCGGGGCCTGTCACCTTCTAGAAATAAGTATGATTCCCCATGGCGCAAATTCCACTCACCAAATAGTCACAGGAAGCGTAGGTTGCTGTGCTGGGCATGATGGGGTCACGATGGTCATGTTGCTGGGCAGGTGTGCTCTGAGGTTTGGTCCAGGCCATTGAAAAGATAACAACCATATTTTTAAAGGAGGGACTGTGACTGATCACTGCTGTCTGTCCCCAGGACCCAGGATTTCATAGGATTTGGGAGTCATGCATTGCTCAGTGAATGAATCCAATTGCAGTTTTAGTCTTTGGAGTAAGGAAAACATAAGCACAAGACTGCAAAAGTGAAATGCATGCCAGTAGTGGATAAGCAGAAGGGTCATTTCCACCATAGAGCCGCCCAGAGAAGCCCCAGCAGGTCAGGGTTGGCTTCCTCAGGCTTGGTGGTGTCCGGATGTCCAGGGCCGTGGTTCTGTGGCCGATGCCCTGCCCCACAGCTGGCAGAAAGCGTGGGCAGCCAACAGCTGCTCCCAGCCCTCCTCTGCACTCCGCCAGCCCAGAGCCGTAAAGGGCTTTCCCGCCGGAGAGGTGTGGTCCCAGCACCGTGCCGTCTTCCTGACAGTTTTCCCTTTACTCTGCAAGTTGTCAGTGCTCCAGCCCACCCCACCCACATGTGGCCCTGATCCTTGGTCATCCAGACAAACTCCAGAGGCCCACCCTTGAAGGAAGAGGGGGGAAGGGAAAGCATCGAGGGAGGTGGGGAGGCAGGAGGAGGAGGAGAAGGCTGGGGAAGAGGTGGGGTGAAGGTGACCCCTGCAGTCCTGGCGCCCATTGCATCTCCTTGTGTTTGCCAGCCTGAGTGTCCTGAAAGCTGGGCCTGCCCTTCAGCCAGCCCTTGTGACACTGGGCAGACACTGCACCGGCCTCTGGGACACTGGCTTTCCTGGGCAGCCCATCCTCAGGCTGCTCAGCAGATGTCTTCCAGGGCCTGGTCCATGCATGCTGGTGACCCTCGGGCTTTTCCTAGGCCCTGGCTCTCCTCAGACATCCCGGGCCACCACTGTCTTCTCTACTCTCTGCCACACACAATGCCACAACGCCGTCTTAGCCCACCTGGGCTCTTGTGACTGTCACTGCCTGGTGTGAGCCCGTGGATCACTAAGATGGTCTGCCTCTGCAGACAATTGACTGCTTCCTGACCCTAGCACTCTCCCCCTGGGCCCTTCCTGGAGTCCCAGAGCTCCAGCCGGCTGCTCTATACCCTCAGGACCCTCCAGAGCGTGTCCCGGGCCTTCACTCCCACCCCAGCGCCGGGTCCATGCCTCCTGACCACAGGCTGCTCCCCACGTCTCAGTGCAAATGTCCCCTCCTATCCTCCCCTCCCCGGAGCTCCACAAGAGTGCCCCGTGAGTCCAGACAGAGTCCTGGTCCCTCAGCAGGGGGCACGGACTCTCCATCGCTTCATGCTCTGGCTGCTGCTCACTGCCAGCTCTTCCCTGTGCCCCACCCTTGCAGGCTGGCCCGCCTTGCTTTCAGCTCCACCAGGTGTCACTTTCTGTGGTCTGGGGGCTCTTGCTTTCCCCTGTATTCTCTCTCTGCCCCACCCATTTCCACCTCCAGGGTTTCCACCGTGTCACTGTCTCTGCATAGCTCTCGCAGATTGAACAAGCCACAGGGGCTGGGGCACCCACCCGCGCTACAGCACCTGTCCTCCCTTCACCGGCAGAGGGTGTGCGCTGTGGGGCGTGCTCCATGACTCCTTTGATTCACTTTCAACGTGGTAAGTTCTGGTAGGTCGGTGACCTCATGTGCCTCCTTCACTCACCTCCCTGGAGCACGGAGCCGGGTTTGCTCTGAGGAAGCAGTCCCCAGCAAAGCGGCCACCAGTGGGCCTGGCCCCACCCAGGCCACCAGTGCAAGGTGAGGCTGGGACCCTGCGCCACTCTGCCTTTTAGCAGCTGGATCCAGGCTCAGCGTTTCCAAGACTAGGATGAGGCTGGGCTGCTGTGGGAAGCACGCATATGCACAGGTGATTTTTGTGTGTGAGTGCTGACCACTGCCAACCCACAGGGACGTGGTGAGCAGTGAGAGGGGCTTCAGGCTGGCCGAAAGGGATGGGGATTATCCACTGGGCAGGCGGAGGGATGGGAACAGATCCCTGAAGTCACTGATCACCTGACACAGCTCCGACCTCCCCAACTTCAGAGGGAATGGAAACAACGGGGAGGGTGAGGAACAGTCACGTGTAACCTTTGAGACCAGCTCCTGGGAAGACCTCTTCCTGGCCCTGGTGTGTGCCAGGCGTCCCGGGGCAAGCAGCTGAGGACCAGGGCGTGTGCTCCGCCTAGGGCAGTTAGAGCCACACGCTGTTGACAGGGACAGAGCAGTGGCTGCTCCCATCAGAGGCCTACCAGGCCTGCTGCTGGCCCTGAGCTACAGGGTCCCCGGGAAGCCCTGTGCTCACGGTTCCTGTCATGCCCGCAGAAAGTGTTTCTTCAGGTCAGTGGGTTAGCTCAGTGTTCTTTCAGGGCAAGGGGCTTCTGTGGTGTTTTTTCTAGTCTTTTTGTCTGGAGCGAGTAACTTGATATGTTGATTCTTTGTAGTGAACATTCAATATTCTTCTGTGTCAGAGAGGGAGACAGAAGGCTGGGCCTGTATTTTGTTATTTTCTTTCTCCGTAAACCTATACACGATACTTTGGCTGCCTCCATTTTGCTGTGAGGAAAATCCATCCTTTGTCCCTCTTGCACTTTTTAAATACCCACAATCCTTTTCGGTTTTGTCCCCTCCAAGATGGCCACTCTCTCTTGTCTCCTGTAGGGCAGTTCCTCCCAAGCCCTATTCTCCTACTTCTAGGAAGCTTTAAGTTTGCTCAAGCAGTTTTTTTGGTTGCTAACATTTCTCAAAGTCAATTTCAAATTATGATTCTCAATCAATCTGCCTACCATTTCGGTGTCCAGTGTGGTTTTTAAAACTGTGGGGAGCTTGAGAAGATTCTAATTTAACCTTTGCTCTCTGAGTTTATAATTCTAGTTGAGCAGGCAAGGTCTAAACACACACACACACAGACACACACACACACACACATACACGAAAAATGGAAAAATAGCAAATGTCTGAATTGAAGTCTCACAGGAACCAGGGAGGTCCTATTTGCCATGGGTGTTATTTCCAGGTGGTGCCCAAGGTTTTTCTGTAGCCTCGGTCTAGTTTTCCTGTTGGTTTCAGATTGCTGCTGTGTTGTGTGGGAAGCCTCTGACTGAGCGAGGCTGCTTTTCTTGATTTTGTGCACATTATCAAGGCCTTTATTTCCCACCGCAGTTAATCTCCCCATTCATTTTTCTCTTTTGTTGTTTAATGGGACTCTGTGTCTGAGGGATTCAGTTTGTGCGAAGGGTATGAACAAAAGAAATTTAGCTGTGCATTGCCCGGGCACTGATATTTGCCAAGCACAGGGGCGCCAGCCTCTCTTGATATTATTATAGACTATATGGATGAGTCAGGCCTGGAAAATGTAGGCATTGTGAGTTG
Organism: Dinomys branickii; assembly: GCA_004027595.1. Classification (NCBI taxonomy): domain Eukaryota; kingdom Metazoa; phylum Chordata; class Mammalia; order Rodentia; family Dinomyidae; genus Dinomys; species Dinomys branickii. Next base: position 98,123 of record PVLD010005391.1, on the reverse strand, counting down.
CTATTGTCCTCTATTGAAAAGTCCTGCCTAAGAGCTGGCTCACAGGTTTGAGGTCATTGAAGGGCAAACATCCTATTACTATGCCAACTTCTCATTTCTGTTGTCACAGACAGGCAGCACAAGGTCCCCACACAGGGGCTGGAGCTCAGAGTTGTGTGTGCATCCAAGGATGCGAGACAAAGGGCAGAGAGAAGGCTTCTGTTAAGAATCACGGAGAGTGCACACCGCTCACAGTCCCAAGTCAGTCTGCAACTCTGAGTCTGTCGTTATCCCTTAGGGAGCAGAGGGAATCAGAGGAGGTTCAGGGTGGCTGATAACCCCTACCTTTGGGATTAGAACCCACTTGCTAGGGGTAGAGAAGCTTCTATGAGGGATAGTTTCAATCCCAGTTTCATGCACTTTGCCAACATAGTGTCACCACTAGCTGGTGGGCCGTGGACGCTGAGGAAAGTGACACTTCCAGCAGAGGACAGTAACCAAATGCCACGCTGAGCCCAACCCCTGTGGTCTGCCACAGATGTCCACATAGCCCAACCCCTGTGGTCTTCCTACAGATGTCCTCCTGGTCACTGGGGTGGGGGCTGGAACAAACATGTGGGACGGGACGGGGTCTCTAAGGAAGGGTGCCAGTCACTCCTGTAACTATCTGGGCCTGCTTTCGGCAAGTGCTGCTGGACTGCTGGTCATGCAGCTGTGTTCACAGGTGACACCTTCTCTTAGTACCTGCTGTAAGCATCCATGTGTCTGTAGTACCTAAGAAGTGAATCATCTCTGTGTGACTGCAAACAAAAGCCCCAAGCCTGGAGAAAGGACAGGTTCTCGGTTACACCCTCTCCCTCCTGGGTGCATAACAGTGCTTTAATGATGGGTATTATAGTAACATTAAACAGAGGGAGAAATTTGTACAAATGTGGGCTTGTTTCCTGAATTCTCGTTTGACTTAAAAAGACTGACCTACTGCTGGGAAAACCTCTTTTCGGAGGAAAGCTTTGTGCGTGTTTCATTAATTCTTTTGCACACTGGCTATGAGGAAGATGCACTCACTGGAACTGCAGCCCGTCCTGCGTGACCCAGATATCCTTAAACCTGAAGCACGCGTGTCTTGTGGGCTGTCAGGCTCTCCTGAGATACAGCTAGGATGGCTTGGTGGTGATGAGAAACCTTCAGGAGGCTTCGACCTGCTTGTCCTGCTTCTTTCCCACTGGAAATAGACCTGAACTCCGGTACACACAGAACCAGGAACCAGGCCAACTTTAGTAAGAAAGATAAAGTATCATGTTCTCCCTGAGTCAGGAGTTCATCTACTTGCGTGTACAAAATAATCAGCTGGTAATATTTTTAAGTGGTAGAATTCTGGGGATCTGACACCAGTGGTTCTGGATTCCAAGCTTTCTACACACTGTCAAAGCCTATGGTTTTCTTCTGAGACGGTCTCACTGCATAGTCCACGTTGGCCTTCAGCTTGCAACCCTCCTTCCTCAGCGTCCTGAATGCTGGGGTTACAGGTGAGTGTTATGACACCTGGCTCATGCCAGTGGTTTTCAAATCTGGTTGTTATTGGGATGCATATTTTTAAAAGGTGTGTTCAGGCCCAGTTTGTGAAGCCAGGATGATGATGGCTCAGGGCCACTGGAAGTTCTGTTGGCTGTGACAGCATCATCTGTTTATCTTCAGACATACATGCAGGACAGGCTCCTGCTCTGACATACCAACTGGCCAGGTCAGAATACATGGCTAGCAACAGGACAGGCATAAGAAGGCATGGACCCTGGAAAGTCTGTAAGGTTGAGCATATGTCCCCCTCCTGGGGTAGGCTCAGCTTTTACGAGGTTCATTTTATCCACCCCTAGCCACCCTTCTTTCAGTTAATTTGCTCTTCCATTCCTTTATACCCCCTCCTGTTCTCAGAGCTAAGTTACCCCGAAGTGAGTCTTCTTGCCGGTGTGTTTCAGGTGTGGGTGTCGGGAGTTTACAGAAAGTGCGTCCCCTGCGGAGTGACTCTGGGCTTTGGGCTCCTAAACGCGGGCTGCATCGCTCCCCCTGCTCCGCCCTCATCCACAGCTTCCCCTGCTTGGCCCCTGTCCATTGCCCCGGCGATGGGCACTGAGAGTGTCCTGCTGTCCCTGGCCACAAACAGTGCTAGGTAAGCACCCTCAGGTGGGGCTGGCTTGGGGAACAGACTCCAGAGAGGCGCCGCTGGCTCCGGGGGTGCGTGTATCTCTGTTAACTGGGAAGGGCTGGACCGTCCCCCAGGACAGCTGTGCTTTTGCCACCTGAGGTGGGGGACTTTGCCCCTGCCCACTGTGAGAGCCACTCTGAGAGTCTGGTGGCCCGGCACCGGTGCCGCCTGCCTTCCTGCTTTTCCAGTCCACCTTCCTGCCCCAGCCTGACCGCCGTGCTAACTTCCTCAAGTCTCACTCCAGCTCAACTGCTTCTCACACGGAAGAGAAGGGAGAGGCCAAGTTTCATTTTCTCCATCCACGTCGAAACGGATCAGCCAGTCTAGATTTGTTCTCTATCGGCACTTCCTTCCAGGGCGAGCCTCTCTCTGAACTTCCGGTTGGTTGCCCGCCTAGCCTCCCTCTGAACTTCCGGTTGCCCGTCTACCCGTCTTCTGGACGCTGCGCTTTCTCAGACTCTCCCTTGGCTATTTCTCTCTTTCCACTTGGTTCTTTCTGGCCTTCAGTCTTGCCCAGTCCTTCTCCATTCTGAAACTAACTTCATTTCTCCTTCAACTGCTGTTTTTTCTCCTTTGAGAAAGTTTTTCATGGTTCAAATTTACTGAACCCTTTTTTTGTGGTGATGAGGGTCCAACGCGGGGCTCCCCGCCTGAGCCACACCCCAAGAACGGACTGTTCCTCCCTTTTTCTCCGCTTCCCCAACTCCTTCTCACTTGCTCCTCCACACACCACGTGCCACCTGGCGGCCTCGTGGCCAAATCCATGTGGCCGACCCACTTCCTCCTGCTTACTGCTCTGTGGCATTTTCACCACTGACAGTGTGCTGCTGCTTGTAGCCATCTGTTGTGGTTTAGGTCAAGAGCATTCCCAAGAGCCTCCTGTGCTCTAAGCTGAACTTTTGAAAGTGATTGGATTATGGGGCCACAGCTGATTTGTTGTCAGGAGGCAGGGCCTGGGTGGAGCCTGGTCTCTGGGGGCATGGCCTAGAAGGGCTTCTCCCTGCCAGGCACCACCCTGTGAGCCCATTTCCTGCATCCAGGCCCTTGCCCTGTGCGCCAGTCATGCAATGGCTAAAGCTTCAGAAATGTGAGCCAGATAGACCAATCCTCCTTTAAGCTATGGGTGTTAGGTGTTTTATCCCAGCCACGAGGAAAATGGCCAAGACACCCTCTCCCCACTGGGCTTTCAGGACTTCACCCTTCCTCCTTCTTTCCCTTACTCTTTCTCTGCTTCTTCTGGGGCCTCCTTTCATGGAGTTCCTCCCTAGCTCGTCTGCTTCTCAGCCTGCCTCCTAGTGTGGTTTATAAGCGCATTATCTCTCAGACTGGGTCTCGCTGAGATCCAGCAAATCAGTTTTGAAGGTGTGCCGTGGGCTCAGATGTAGAGCTGCACGCAACCTGTGACAGTTCCCTTTGACAGTTGGAACTCTTCCTCGTGCGCTGGGTCCCGCACCTGGCAGTCCTGTCTGCTGTGTCTGGTGAATCCACACACGAGCAGTGACAAATGTTGAATTCTCTCAAGGGATCTCGGACCCTGTCTTGTTGGACAGCACATCAGCAGACAGTCCTGCCCGCTCGGACAGTGGACCGCAGAACTCACCGGGGGACTCTGGGTCACAAGACATGCGTGTGACCCCTTACACTGAGAAGTACAGGGCTGCTCTCCACCAGGGCTGGAGGGCCGCACTGCTGAAAGTATAGTTAGGTCTGTAGATTTTGTTCCTTGCCTTTGGGACAGGTGACATCAACAGCATCACAGGCTGCAGAGAGCTGATGTGCTGTGTGAGAACTGTGTTCAGGTTAAGGCCGTAGCTGACCCTCACCTCAAAACTGCTCACCCCAATAGTATGGGGACGACAAGACTCACACCCAGGCAAGGGAATCTTGACACACTGGACACGATAGGTTGTGCAGCTGAACAGACATCATGCCTTTCTCACAGAGGCAGGCTGGGCAGCGGGAGGGACAGACAGTGCCTTTACCACCCCTGGGCCGGCCTGGGTGAGCCTTAGAGGGCCGGCTGCTCTCGGACACAGCCTTACCTCTGTTTCAGAATCTGTTTGTTGTCATCGATGGTAACGCTATCATCGTGGTCCCTCTTGAAGATTTCAAAAGCCTCCTGGCGTCCTAATGACATTTCCTCTCTCATCCCTGTTTGGAGACACAGAAATGGCCTCAGTCGCAACATCAGGATCCTATTAATTTCATTGTCACTTTAGTCAGACCGCAAAGCCGGCCCTGGCTCCACGAGGCCCACAGCAGAGAGGCTGTGACCAGACAGGTGGCCCCAGGCTCTTCCAGCTGGCCGACAAGCAGTCAACAGCGAGGAGGCCTTTCCAGCGCCACCGCTGCGCCCTGCAGGGCTGTGCCTGCGCAGTGTCCATGTGACTCATGGGGGGCGGGGCCTGGAATGTCTAGTTGGAGCAAATGAAAACCAGAGCAGCAGACCCTACATCGCCCAGAGCATCTGCAAATGTGCTTTCCGCCATCGCTCGGCGCCACATTTCTCCCTGTGTTCCTGCTATGCCCCGTCTTGGTTTTCTGTTAAATTTCACCCTGAATTTCCAAGGATTTAGTCACGAGAGTTATAAACTAGACTGAAAGATACAGAATCTAGAAGACCCTGCTCTTGGTTTCCACAGAGTGATGCATCCCTGCTTCCTGCGGCCGGTGAGGGGTCCTGGTCCCCGTTCTGGCTCAAGGTTCTCATTCCCAAGGCCCAGGACGGGGACCCTGGAGCTTGTCTCTCACTTCAACACCCAGAGTCATCATCATTCACTACCTGCTTCCTCTCACCTCTGGGCCCTGCTCAGAGCTCCAGTTCTGGAGTCAGAAAGCCAGGATTCTTGGGGCAACATGGTGGCACCCCTTGGCAGGCCCTCGGCCTTACAGTCTCCTGGGGTGGGCGTCAGGCCAGCAGTGTGCCTGGATTTCTCAGTGAGAGCTGAATTCATAGCTGGGTTTGAATGAATCAACAGTCTTTAATATGCTTCTGCCTGGGGGCTATGTTTCCACCCAGTGGTCCACTTCTCTTTCCTAAAACCCAAGTAGGACAAATCTACCTCTACCATGTTCCTTATTCACCACCCTGTGACTTAACCTGGTCCAGTATACACTGCTGCTTCATGTGACCATGCTTTCTCACTGTCGCATGAAGTTTCTTAAGAGCAGAGGTATTTTTTGTGATTCCCCAGTGTCCTGTTTAATGCCTGGCATTGAGATGATACTCGCCATTTATCTGTTCAATAAGTGGGGGTCAGGAATGAGGTGGGCATGAAGATGAGCCACGCTCTGATGGCCACAGAAACATGGGCCAGGGCCAGTGAGGCTCAGTATGGGGACTTGGGTACCAGAGACTTATTTGTACAGGTGACACGAACATCTCTCTCCTGGAAAAAACCTGCCGAGTCTCATCTCCGAGCCTGGGCCTGAGAGACTGGACCAGCCCATCTGACACCAATTTAATGATTACCGAAGATAAAAATAGCACCGTGAAGAATGTCTGCATGGTGAGACTCAGAATCACACCCGCCCCTTTCCAGGCAGAAGCAAATGGGCTGCTCCCCATCTGTCCTGCATGTGGCAGTGTTGGGTGGGCCCGTGAGTGCTGCTGCACAACAGACAGCAGCAAGGGGCTTCCCCCATCCCCAGGGCCCCCAGGAGTGGGGGACTCATTCTTTACTGCCCTGCCCCAGTCTGCGCCCAGGTGTAACAGTGCATAATCAGAACAGCCAGTGGGGAAAGGGCGCACATCTATCTGGAACAGAGTGAGGGACAGGAAAGCCTAGATGGGCTTCCCAAGTACCGCCCACAGAGGAGGTGGTGAGAAGGCTCTTTGAAGCAGGCAGGGGCTGGGCTAAGCTGTGAGGGTGGAGAGGTGCTCAGAAAGCTGTGGCAAAGGCAAAGGTCTGTGGCCTTTTCCAGTCCAGGCTGTGCTTTCGTGGCAGAGTGGGCAGTGCAGAAGGACAGAGGTTGGGCAGGGCCATGCAGAGGTTTTACAGGGCTCACGACCCTGCCATGGAAGCAGGGCCTGGAAAACTGACGATTGCTGCTTGCTGAGTCTTCCCCAAGGCAGACGGGAGCAGAGAGGGTGAGGACCGAGCAGTGAGGTAAACCCAGGAAGAAGGTTTCAGAAAATCATGGAGATCCTGCCGAGAGATCTAGGGCTGGTAGCAGAGCATACATGCAGAAATGAACAATTTTCAAATATTCAAAATTTAGTAAAGTATATATTGTAGGAAGGTCACTTTGGAAATATTTAACAGTTGACAAATTAAAGGACCCTTGGGGACCAGGCATTACAGGTGCACACCTGTAATCTCAGTACTTAGGAGGCTGAGGCAGGAGGATCACAGATTTGAGCCCTGCCTCAGCAGTGTAGCAAGACCCTGTTTCAAACTAAAAAAAAAAAAAAAAAAAAAAAAAAAAAATTAAAAAGTACCAGGGATATATGAGTGTGAAGGCCCTGGGTTTATCCTCAGTAGCACAGGGAGGACACTTAGGGACTTTCCTCCAGCTGTCATAGAGAAAGGGTTCTGGAATTGGAGTTGTTGACTGTGGTGAGCACAGACGTATGCCACTGGTGTGGTGACTATCCTGGCGGCTTCCTAAGTGTCTGCCGGGGTGGGGGTGGGGTGAGGCCACATGGCCCATCTCACTTTTACAGGAAGCACAGAGGCAAAGTGAGGCCTAGGTGTGCACAGAGCGCCCGGCTGGGTGGACACAGGGAGGAGACGCAGGTGTCCCTGCAGCAGTTGGAGCACGAACCCATCTCCAAGCCAGCCTCTCCTCCCTACCCACTTCTGCTTGCTCGGGGTCCATGTCTGGCTCTCTTCAGACTGTAGTATATCAGTTTTCACCCCTATTTGTGGGTCTCCCACCAAATTAATGAATGACTTTATTTCTTGAAGCTATGTCTCCATATCCTCTGCGCTTTGAAGATTTAGAAATCAGGCGTGACGGGCTCTGGTCTGTAAGCACAGGCTGTACACATCAGAAAGAGAAAGAGCAAGGGGAGCAGGAGAGTGTGAAAGCTCACCTTGCTAATGAGACACTTTGTTTGTTTATTCCCTCAAGAAGTGTTTGTTTATCTCAGGTGCTGCACTAGTCGGTGTGACAGAGCTGCAAAGTGGAACAAGAAGATGAAAACTTTGATCCTTGCATTTAAAAGAGTTCAAAGTCTGGGGAGGAAGGAAGAAAAGTGAAGGAAGAATTGCCCCCCTGCTTGCCAGGGGGAGGCACGTGTCCAGCACCAGGAGATGGGAGACAGGGAGGGGATGTTTGTCTTCCTGAGGGGAGGGGAGAAGGCAGGCTGCAGGGGAGGCAGTGCCTGACCTTCACCTGGAGGTCGACAGGGAAGAGTGCACGAACGTGGAGGGGGCACAGGAAATGTGGATTAAAGGGCAACTCAACAGGAATGTCTTTTGAGTGATTAAAAAGTGAGTTTCTTACATTCACTAGGCTATGCTCAGCGAGGTGCTTTCTTACATAATATTTTAGTCAAATGTCTCCATGATCTCTGCCGGTAGTTTTGTCTGATTGATGAGGAAACAGATCCAGTTAAAGAAATGGTTACGAAGGGCAGAAAGTCACCCAGTGTTTAGCAGAAATCAGATCTGCTCTTACGTCACTTTTTTCCTCCCCAAGGAGAAACTCGTCAAGGGGAGGGGAAGGGGGTGGCGTTCAAAACAACCTAGTTTAAACTAGTTTACTTGGCGTGTTGATGAGTTCTATCATTGTTTCTAGACTCTGCAAGCTCTGTGAGGGCAAGTGGCTTTGTGAGGTTTATTTGCAGCAGTATTTCTAGCGTCTGTTTAGTAGCCGGCACACAGGAGGAACTTGATTAAATGCCTTTGAGTGAATGAATAGGTGGATTAGTATTTCAGGTGCTTTAGATATTCCCCCCGTTTGGCACAGCATACCCCACACCGTGCCCTTCTTCCCCCACCACATGCTGCTGGGCAGCTCCGTCACACATTAGAAAATTCAACAGTCTCCTCCCTACTACCTGTCTCTCTGCTCACCAGCCCTCTGTTAGAGATGACTCCCAACTTGAAGACGCTATCAGAAAAATACAACTACCCCCTTGAAGGTATCAGTATTTTAGGGTTAGCGAAGACAAATTCCATACTGTGTGGACCACTGGCTAACAGGTCCTGCAGAGCCACCACGAGCTCCTCATCGGGGTGCCACGCTCAGCTTTGCTCCTAGTTGTTTGCTTTCGGTGCATTTCAGACCCGCTCTCCACGCAGAATCTTACACAACGTGGATCCTCAGAGAAGCCTGCTGGCTCACTGAGCCACAGGGCCACTCTGTACCTACAGGAGCGCCCCCTCAAACATGACCGCGAGTTCTAGGTTCTGGGTTGGTTGGAAAATGCCTGCAACTCCCAAAGCTATAACCTCTTCTGGATTTTTTTTTAATGCCAATTAAAGAGCACTTGGTGGAAATGGCAGTCAACACGGGGCTTTGGGAACTATAGCCTTGGATTTGGTTTCTGAAAACATCAGGCATCAAGATTCTCATGCGCCGGTCTCTTACCCACTTCTTAATGCACTCTTTTTTTTTCTTTTTTTTCTTGGTCCTCCTAAAATTTAATTCTGTATTTTTCTAAAGAATATCATCCAGGGCTTTTGGAAATCCTCTCTACCCTCAACACAGGGTCCCATGGAAACCGAGTGGAAAGGACAACACGCGGCGTGGAGTGCTCAGGCCACGGCCTTTGGACTTGCTGCTGATCCGCTTTTAGCTCTGGAGTGCGTGGACCAGAGCTTATTTTCCTGGCTGCTCCCAAACAACCTACTGCTGCTTAAGCTATTGCTTAAAAATTGACAAAAAAACTAAAATGATGGAGGGTTGTGTTATTCATGCTGAAAAATGATTTCCTAGTCGGAGCCAAAAACATATTTTCTTTGGGAGACATTTAATGCAAGGCTTCAGTTCTCTCTGACTGAAAAGAGCCGGGAGAAAAGACCAACAGGGAGTGATGAAAAGTATGGGGGGTGTTAGCAGAGCGAGGGGGTCTTGAAACAGACAGTCTGAGACTAAAAGCACCAAGCAGCTTGGACCTGGGTGTGGGGCAGTCGGTTCTAAGGCGTGAGGGAGGCTGGATCTGAGAAGATGAGTGCACTGTCTGTGGCTTGATGTGCAAACTTGAAATGGAAGGTAAAGGACTGGCTCCGATACGGGGTGCGACAAACACCTATGTCGAGGAGGAGACTATGGTTTGTGATACACAGTGTATAAGCGTGGGCATTTCACAGTAGGCACAGACCTGGTGAAATACACAGAAGCAGCTTCACACTAAGAGTTGGAAGAGCTGGGTGTGGTGGCACACATCTATAGTCCCAGGACTTGGGAGGTTGAGGCAGGAGGATTGCCGTGAATTTGAGGCCAGGCTGGGCTACATAAGCGAGTTAAAGGACAGTCTGTGCTATATAGCAAGACCCTGTCTCAAAAAAAAAGAGAAAGAATTGGAAGAGAATTTCATCCTTGTCTGTGTGCAGAAGTCAGAATGAACAGGCCAAGAGGGAGAAGAAGGAGAAGGAGGAGTTGGAGAAGGAGGAGGAGGAGGAAGAAGGGGAGGAGGAGAAGGAGAAGGAGAAGGAGAAGGAGAAAGAGGAGGAGAAGGGTGGTTTACACGAATGGGGAAGCAGTGCTGGCTGTGGTTGACTACCAAGGGGGAGCACAAAGCGTACAGGGCAGGAGGGATACGAGTGCCAGGAGAAAGTCCGTGGTGCTGCACTCTTGGGAATGGTGCCCGGGACCAGGATGTCCCCAGGGCCACGAAGAGGAAAGGAGGGTGTCCGCCAGCAGCCCTGGGGCAAAGGACAAGCTGATGATGGCTACTAGGGTGGACAGCAAAGGATTCATGGACGTGGACCGACGGGGGGTTAAAGGGTCTCACAGGGGGAAACGGACCGTCTCCCAGGAAGATCAGACGGACGTCTGAGATCTTGTCCATGCCGCCCTCCCCGCAGAGGAAGCACAGCGGTCAGGAAGGAGGAGTGGTTTTGGAAGGTGCGCGGACGAGAAGGATGCAGGTATGCACCCCCTGGTTACCACTTTCTTCCTCACACCTGGGGAGTGGAAGGCGCTGCTAACCCCTCACGACATTCTTTTGCCCAGGAAATTAATGGCAGCATCGGGTTTTCAGTCCAGCCCTTTGGGCGCCCTTTGCAGTCAATCATCTCTGGCATAGAAGCTCTTTAAGAGATGGCTTCCAGGTTACTATCCAGTTACATGACAAGGGTCATGTAATAATAGATTGTCACTTTCGTCATTGCTCTGCCACCTGGCCCATTGCCTTAGGAGCTGACAGCAGGATGAGCGGCAGTGTCCTTGCCCCTCTGTGCTGGATCCCGGGAAACTGTGTGAGTAGATGCCACCAGGCCGATGGACGTCACCCTAGGAAGCCGTGCCATCCGTCATGGTTCTGTTTACTTCAGGGGTCAGAAGCAGCCCAGTGCAATTTAAGGGGTTGCTGGGTGGGTCCAGCAGGATATGGAATCTGAGGCTGAGGGCAAGACAAAAACCACTTAGCCACGGCCAAAGTGACTGCAGATGTGAAGATCAGAGATCAGGTCCCTTGGAGCAACCCAGAACACTCAGCTCATCTACTTCCTGTCTTTGATTGACAACTTTGGACACATGGTCGTGCCCAAGGCTGGGGCTGGGAAGGCCTGTGTTCAACCCATGTGGTATCACCTACTCTAGAGTCCTCAGATTAGAACTTGCCTTAAGAGTTTCCCAGGCTGCCACATGAAAGATGCCGAAGGAGAACCTTTAATTAGAAGAGATCTTAGGGCTGGCTTGGGCCAGACCAAAGCATGGCAGGCTTGGCCGGTCTCTAGGGAGGACAGTGAAGGGAAAATCTGAAGTGGAAAGCCACATAAAACTTTGGAGACCCACCCATTGGTGGCACCACATCTAAATAAATCAAATAAGTTCCTGACTCCTGGTGCCAGAAATCACACCTCCCACAGGCATCCCAGACAGGCTCCGGGGGAGACCTTGAGGGCTGGGTGGGATTGAGGGGCCAGGCTGTGTTTGCGCTAGTCTTGGTAACCATGTGTGACTGATGTTCTTCCTGTGGCACTCAGAGCTGCAGCTGTGACCTGGGCTCTCCCCGGAGCAGGACAGGAAAGGCCCGCTTGCCAAGTGAGTGGGCAGCTGGAGGCTCTGAGGGCAGGGCCCCGACTTGAGGGTAGAGTCTTGTTTCCAGTGCAGCACTGACCTCTGTGCAGTGGTCCTCACCATCATCTGCAGAAAGCGCTCAATTCCCTAGCCCAGCTTCTCTGGGGAGTTCTGAGGATTTCACGCAAGACCAAGTGCCCGTGTGGACTGCAAGGAGAAAGCCCTGGGCAGACGCAGGCGTGGAGCTTGGAAAGCAGCCTGGGCGAGGCTGGCATTTCTGGGATTTGGAGTGAACTCAGGAATCTGGAGGCGGACAACATTTCCATGAAATAAGACAGCAAGTGGTGGCCCTGCTGCCAGGCTACCCTGAACCTCTTAGGTCTTTCCTACTGATTTTAGCCCAGAGATGGCTAAAAGAGCACCGCTGTCTAATTCTGTGGAATTTGGGTGGCAGGACATGGGTCCTACCTTTGTGAGTGAAAGGGGAGCGCGCCGAACAGGAAGGCTGATTTCTCTCTGGCTTAGAAACTGCAAACACAGGCTTTCATTGCCTGAAGCTAAGCTGTGCCGGGCCATTACTAAAGGACGCGGGTAGCAGGCTCCGGTAGGCGGAGCTGCCCTGGCTGAGTCTCGTTCCTGGCTAGCCTGTGCTTCATGGGTAGTGGTTGAGTGTGGTTGACCTGTCCTGTTTTGTGAAAACGAGGCAAGTTTCCTGTCGGTGCCTAAGTTAGGAATGAAGTCCACTGTTCTCTGATTTATTTTCATGTGTTTTAAAAAAGAGAACCAAAGAATTATACCTCAGTAGCACAACTGTCCTTTCTCTGGACTGTGTATGGACTTAAGTAAGATTTTACACCCCTAGCTTGGAGGTAAATATAAGGCAAAATGGAGCTTAAATATGCTAATGTTCATGCTCGGGGGAAGAAGAGGAGGGGAGAGTAACTTTTTTTGTGAACTCTCGTGGGACAGGCACTGTTCCCTACTTCACAGATATGAACCGGAGCCCCACCCATTTCCCTTCAAACTGTAACTTGAAACCATGATGCTAAGTGAAATAAGCCAGACACAGAAAATTAAATATTGCATGGTTTCCCTCCTGTGAGGAACCTAAAATATAAATAAGTAAATGAATAAGTAAAAGAAAGGAGAGATGGCAGGAAACAAGAAAGCAGACTTGCTGGAGACAGGTAAAGGGATCAGGCATAGAGCGGAGGTAAGGGAGAGCAGAGACACCAAACAGTCACCGTGTAGCTGAGCGTGGTGGCACAGGACGGTAATCCCAGCACCTAGGAGGCCGAGGCAGGAGGATCACTATGAATTTGAGGCCAGTCTGGGTTACATAGTGAGTTCAAGGTCAGACTGAACTACACAGCAAGACCTTGTCTCAAAAAAAAATCAAGATATGTAATATGCATATGCTAATTCCCCAGAATGAACATGTCTATTATGTACTGCAAACATACACTAATAAGAAAATCCAAGTATCTTGAACTTCACAGCAATATCCATGGTGGTAGTGAGGAAAGGGGTTGAACTTCACTCCTGCACAGGGGCCAGGACAGCAAGGCCAAGGGTGCAGAGGGGCCCCCTGGGGTGCAGAGCTTGCAGGCTGCCCAGCAGGACCCGTGGGTTTCCTCCAGCTGCCAGGGGAATTCGGACCCAACCACTAGGACCAGACCCCACCGGCTCCGGTTCCCTCCTTTCCTAGGTTCCCCAGGCAGGGCCCCCGGAGTCTCCCACAAGCTGGCTGGGCACCCTCCCTCCCACATCCCTCCCTCCAATGACCAAAGAAGCTGTAGTGAGCTGCAGAGAGCCTCAGGCTGCTCTTCGGTCCCGCTTGTTCAGTGGTTGGGAGGTGAGGTAGAATTTGGTGCGGGAAGAATTGGGTCTGAGATCTGCTTTCGATCACTAGCTATAGGGCCTGGCCTGTGACTTCCACAACTCTGAGTCTCATGCTTCTCGCTGATACAGTGAAGCTAACGGTGCCTATGTCTTACTGTGAAGATTAATCAGAGCAGGCAGCACTTTGTACATACCTCCTTGACAGGGATGCGTTTCCATGACTTCCCTTGCCAAACCCACAAGATCCCAAAACACTTTAGCTCCCAGCTCACTGGGGGGACACAGCAGAGACTCCCAGCTACCCTTGCTGAATGACGGCCTGGCAGGGATGAGATGTCCCCGGTGAAATGGTTTCTCTTAAATGATACTTGTTAAGCTTGTGTACATCTCCTCTGCAGTTCTCTGCGTATGTCTTTTACAATAACGATAAAGAACACAGAAAATGGCAGCCATGAATCCTTCGTTTAAAAGCCCCCGACAGCATGAATGAATAAATATGGAACACACTATGAAAAAGGAGAGGGTAAAAATGTGTCATAATTGCCTTCGTTAAGTAACAGTGAGTCATCAGAAAACCCACCCGCAGCGAGCGGCTTAGAGCACAAGAAGCCTTGAACGCAGTCAGGGAGTTCGAAGGTGGCGGCGAATTACGGGTTGTGATGCAGGAAGGGACAGATGCTCCCACGCGCAGGCTGGCTCCGCTGCTTCTGTGCTCTGCCTCCCAACTCTCCAATCAGGCTCATCCTATAGGAGCAGCCTCATCTCTCAGAGAACACAGATGCGACCGGACTGCGTGTGCCGTCTCCCCGGCACACTCTCTGTGTACGCACGTGCACACGGACCCAGAGGCCTGGCTTCCGCAGCCGCTAACAGCAGAACTCCCTCTTACCAAAGGCCGGCCCTGTGTTTGGGCGGGGGCCGCCCTCAGCTCCCCGCTTGCCTTCCGTCTTCCTGCCCCCTTGCCTGAGCACGTTCTCTCGCTCCTTCGGATCATTTCTATCAGCACAGCACCATTATTTCAAAGTCCTTGTTGAATTGGTTGAATATGGAGGTAGATTGATTTCAATGTGTACAAAGTGTAAGGCTGACACAGTCGTTTTCAAAGGCCTCTCCGTCATGGGTGAAATACAAGAAACGTTCATCTACTTAGAGTGCGATGGGCAGAGTAGGGCATTTAACAATATTCTCCCCTTGCCCTGTTCACTTTCCACTTCTCTGGTCCCTTTTAACAGAAAATGCTCAACGGCCTTTTTCTACACTCAGCATTTCCAAAGCCTCCCTTCCACTCTCCTAATCAGTCCTAGGGCGTTGTTTCTCTTTCATTCCACTAACATGGCCCCTTCGAGGTCCCAGTGACCTCAGTGTCACCAAAGCCAGTGGTCAGTTTTCTCTCTTTATTTCAGCTGACTTCTATGTATGCGGCACAACGGTACAGGGAGGTTGCGTGTGACCAGTGCTGGCCAGCGGGTATAAATGGCAGTGACAAGGGTGACTTCCTGGTGCAGTTCTCCACTATCTCTCTATCCTGAACCTGGCAATGGGGTCATCCTCAGTGTGGTCTCCATCAGCTGGGGACCCTGGGACCCCATCAGCCCAGGCTGCTTATGCAACATGAATGAGAGATACATTTTGTCATGAGCCACTGAGAGTGGGTGTTGACTTATTCTGAGAGCATAAGCTGGTCTACCCTGACTGAGACACCGCCTGCTGGAAGCACTTCCTTCCTTGGCCTCTGGACACTGCTCCCTCCTGACTTCCCTACTTTCCTGGCTTCTCTTTCCAATCCCCACGTATCATAGTGCAGGAGGACTCGGCCCCAGGCACACTTCTTGTCATCTAGCTGTATGGCTTTGCTGTGTATTAGGTACAGATGGCTCCAAAGTGTGTATCTTCAGCCCTGTCTTCTCCTTTGAGGAGCAAACTGGGATTTCGCTTGAAATACCTCCTCGCATGTCTAATCGGTATCTCTAACTTATCTTCACATTTCATGTCCATTCCAAACTCTACCCCAGGCTACATCCTCTGATTGTTTCCACATTAGCAAATAGCACCATTTGTTGAAGCAAAAGTCCTAGGCCCTCGGCTCCTCAGCCCTGAGCAAGCTTCATCAGCTTCACCAACAGCTTCTGTCAGCTCCCCTTCAAAAACCCACTCCCCGCTGCTGGGCTCCTCTTTGTCTCCGTGTTGTCCCAGCCGAAGTCCTCGCCACGCCCCACCCGGACCATCCCTGGCCTGCTTTGCCAGCCCCACCTTGCCCTCCTGAGACAGATTCTCCACGGGGCTGTCCCATGGACCTTTCAGGAACACAGTCATGTTGCTGTCTGCTTTAAGCTCTCCAGGGCCTTCCCCTGGAGATCCCCAAACCTGAAAGAACCCCAACCTTGGCCATCAGGTCCCGGCATGTACTGCCCCTCACGGCCTCGCCCGGATCTCCTCTGCGCATGCCTCTGGCTTGCTGGCCGGGAAGGCCGTGCTAATTCTGCCTTTGGGCCCTTCTCCTTGCCGTTTGCTTCTCTGTCTGGAATATTCCTTCTTGGACCTTGGTGACCGCCACCTCATTATTCAGTGCTCAGCTCCTGTATCACCAGCCACCCCACCCCAATAGCCTCCTACCCGACTCTTGTTTTATACCCTCTGGTCCGTCGCAAACCACAGGTACGCTTGTGCTGGCTGGAGTGCAAACTTCACAAAGGCTGGCCTGTGTTGGTACTGCTCCTTCTCCAGGGCTCAGAGAAGGGAGAAAGGAAGGCAAAAGTCATAGTCCTGCGGGAAGTCGGTCCGCTCATAGGTGCCAGAGTGGCACCCTCGCATATCAAGGCCTTGGCCTATCAAGCCAGGCTGCTCCTCTGTGCAGATTCTGATCCCAGGACTGAGGTCCCTCCTTTTTATACCGGTGTTCAGGGTTGTCATAGGAGCTCTGCTGTCCTGGGGACCTGGCTGGGCTCAGTTTTCCCTGGCTCTTCATGCTTCCTCACTAGGTTTTCAGTTCTGTGGTTGTGATTTCTTTTTATTTCTTGCATTTTAGGCCTCTGAGTGATTATTTCTTTCTTTTTTTTTTTTGTGGTACTGGGGATCGAACTCAGGACCTTGCACTTGCCAGGCAGGTGCTTATTCCACTGAGCTATATCCCCAGCCCTGAGTGATTATTTCTAAAGGGAGCCAAACTGACTGCAGCACACAAATATGAATGTGTGTGCCTTGCACTTTCTCAACAGAGCAGTAAGTTCCCCAAGGAGCCATGCGTATTGAGCCACTCGGGAAGGTTTCTGGGGGAATTTCCCCTTCAATACAGCGTCCTCTAGGAGTTCAGAGAGAAATGCAGGGAGCTCAGGAGGAAAGTCCTACTGATGTCAGCTCCCACGTGGGGTTCGGGTGCCTGATGAGGCAGAGCATGCAAAAGCTATCATTTTAGTTTTTGTAATTATCAAGGTGTAGCTTGCTCCTTGCAGACATTTTGTGAAATATAGAGTGCTGCAGAGAAGCAAGAAGAAAATCACTCATAATCCCCTCCCTTTCCTTCTAGTTCTTCCTGGGATATTTTACTACACAGTTCAGATGATAATGTGTATACGATTTTGCAGGCTGTTTATATTTTACTTAACCCCATCTCATCATCTTTTTTCACAAGTCATTAAAATCTTCATGAATATTATTTTTTATAGCTGTGTAATATATCATCATGATAGGCCATTCCCTAAGATTGGACAGCTACATTGTTTTATATATGTGCTATGTAAATAATACTGCAATAGTGTCTTGGTGCATAAATGCTGTTCCACATTTAATTAATCATCTCAACAAGTATTTACAGTGCCCATTCTGTGTCAGCTACTGTTCTCGGAACTTGGAATACAGTGGTAGATGCAGCCTTCTTTCCTTTGGAGAACTTACATCCTACTGAGGGCCACGGGCAAGAGAAGCAAAGAAATATGCTTTTCAAACTCCATGAGGAGGGATGATAAAAAACACAAGGATAGAAAGGGATGAGGAGGAAGGCCTCTCGGAGGAAGTGATTTTCGCACATGCATCCTGGGTAATTTCTGTAGGCTAGCTTCCTGTAAGGAAAATCCAAATTAAAGTTCTTGCTTTTTAGGAAGCCAGCTGACTTCCTGACAAGTTCTCAGGGGAAAGAACTATTATGATCTCGTGCTCATTGCTTAATTCCTCTGGTCCTTGGCCTTCCTGTGAGAAGTGAAAACAAGTAGGCTGGGTTGGTATGTGTGCAGCGGTGGCAGAAGAGTGGGGGGTGACTGTGGGTTTGGGACATTCTATCAGTCAGCTGTCCCACTGATATGACAAAATACCTGAGACTTGCCACTTAAACGGGATGCTTATTTTGCCTCATGGTTTCTGAGGTTTAAGTCCACGTTGGCTGGCTCCAAGGCGGAAACCTTATGGTAGAAGAGAAGTGCTAAACTCATAGCATCTGTGAAGCAGAGACCAGAGGAAGAAGGAGGGGGTCAGGAATAGATTAAGTATCTAAATTCATTCCCGCATGACCCATTTCTTCCAGCTAGGCTCCGCCTCCTAATCGCTCCCTCAGCAGTGCACCCATTGATGAGGAGGTCAGTGCTCTCACAACCCAACTGCCTCTCTAGGAGCCACTTAAGCTACTCAGCTTGACTGACTCAGGGGCTGGGGATTTAGCTCAGCGGTAGAATGCTTGTCTAGCAGGCTGAAGACTCTGGGTCTGGTCCACAGCACCAAAAGGTTTTTAAAAGAAAAACAGAAGGGCAAAGACTGACACAAATGTTAAGGCTCCTATACCCCAGAAAATCTGGGTCAGGAGTGCATATAGTCTGTAAGAAGGGAAGGATCAGGCTGTGCAAAATATACTGAGCATTCTGGATATGAAAACCTAACCGAAAGAAGGTTCTAGAAGGTGTTATGTGAACATTTCCTGTGTCCAGCATGTGTCAGGTGGTCAGTAAGGGGTATTTAGTGAAAACAAGTGTCCATCCTCTTGAGGTGAGTTTGTGGAGACCAGGGTGCCTGAGCAAGGAATGACTGATCATAGGGTAGCTCAGAATTTGGGAAGCAGACACCATGAAGGAAGTCCTTACAAAAGATGGGCCTGCAGGTCCTCTGACTGTACATAGGTGGTATCCTCACTGTCCTCACCTGCGAAGTGGGGCTAATGGTGTATGGTTCATAGGCTGTCTGGAAGATCAGCGGAACTGACGTGGTAAAATATATACTGTCTCTAGTTTACAGCAGGCCCTTGATAAATGCCTGTTTCTCTCCCTTGTGTTGCATCCTTAGGGGAATAAAAACCCAGGCTAGTGAGAAATGTGACAGTGATATGAAACCTAGAGAGATCAAGGTAAACTGTTTCTCAAAACCCTGAGAGCTGGACGGAGTTTCTGCTATGGATCAACATTTGGGCTGGCCTCCTCTGAGTTTTCTAGCCTCTTGTAATAAAACTGTCTTGCTAAATATAAAAAAAAGTATGTTGACAAACATCAAGTAAGGAGTTTTGGGCCTGGCTGATGACTGGTGGTGAGCAAAGACCTCAGTGATTATTTTTCTTATTTAAGAAGGCAGCTTGGGGCTGGGGATATAGCTCAGTGGAATAAGTGCCTACCTAGCAAGCACAGGGTCCTGAGTTCGATCCCCAGTACCGCAAAAAAAAAAAAAAAAAAAAAGAAGGCAGCTTGCCTGGGAAAGTCCATCTCAAATCACGGCCGCTGACCTCCTTTGGGTCCCCGCAGAGGCACCGTCCCTCCAGATCGTGGTCCCTCTACTTCCACGCCCTGCTGTAACCTCTCAGCATGTCGCACTGTCTTCCATTGTACCTTTAGGGTACTCCTGGCCTCAGAGCTGCTCCTGTTCTGTCCTCTGCTTACTTTGCCAGCTCGCCTCTCCATGTGGTGGCAGCACACAGACAGCAGCTTCTCTCTCAGTATTTGCATTAAATCCGGTCTTTTCTTTAAACCTGGAGCAGAACCGGATTGTGGAAACAATGCCCAGGGCACAGGGGCCCTAATTGTCCCCATCTGCTGCGTGGTGGGAAGAGGCGGAGGAAGGAAAGGGCGATAAAAAGTTAAGTAGCATGATGAAGAAGCAGCTAAACTTAATTTGCTTTAAAAACTCAGATTGGCCTTCATCTGTGGGAGGAAACCTCCACTGGCAGATGCTTCAGGCTGAGCTGACTGTTGGTGGCTGGTGCGGGTTGGGAGGAGGACCCGCCTCTCCGCCCAGCTCAGGAAGCAGCTTTGCCTGTCCCTGGGTTCACTAACAAGCTCTGTGTTGCCTGGGGCAGTAATTTGCTCTCTGGATATAAAGAATGCAAAATGCAGAGCAGGCTGAAAGCCCCTCTGGCCGGGCTTCCTCTTGTTGCAAACAACCAGTCTTTGAACTTATAATTATGAGTCATGGGGCTCCCAGTCTGGTGCAAAAGTGACTCATTTTAACTAAATGATCAGTTTTTGTCCTGTTACCAAATGCTGTGATCAACTGTTCAGTATTAAAGGGAAAAAAGGAATATTTTTATTAAGAGAGCAGGATGTGTAGAAAGAGCAAACTGTACTGTGCTTTCCAGACGTATACACCAAAGTCAAGCTCAGGCCTGGCGCACGCCAAGCAACAAAATAAACAGTAAAAATGGCACAGAAAGCAAATGAGCAGGAAAATTCATTTCAGAACTGTTGCAAAAATCACCTTTTGAAGCCAACAGCCTAAGATTCCTACAACGTATAATCCTTAGACATTCTCCCCTTCCCTAATCCTCTTCCAAATCATTTGGATCTACTGGAATTGAGGTCATGGAACAACTATCTTTCTTGGGTTGAATTAACCCACAAATTTGTTAGAGAACGAGCAATGATCGATGCCTCTGCGCTGCCCAAAGCTGGTTACTGAGACAGATGGACTGACAGACATAGCAATCATATTAAATAAATGTGATCTGGTGATGGGTCTACCGCAGAAGGCACGTCCTGAGGCCTTCCATTCCAGAGCCTGTTCCTGAGGGCACCAGCTTCACTAGTCTTTGGTTGAGGAAGCACTGGAATGATCATTACCTCTTTGTCAATTGCAAATGAGGTAACTGATCTGAAAATACCATTTCTCTTCTCTGATGCCTTAGGTATGAATAACACTGCACAGGAATAGGATAAGGAGAAACAGGCCAGACTGAACTGGATGGCTGCATGGGCCAAGTGTGCATTTTTTTGAAGAGTAGTTTTGTGATTTCCAATTAATCCTTCTAAATAGCTGCCCATTCACCTACACCACTGAAGAAGATACCATCAACTGCCTGGGAGATTTGGCTCTGGGTCAAACTGTGTGACTTTCAGATTTTTATATCCTTTCCAAATTACTTTTGATTTAAAATTGCTTTTCTTGTTTCTTGAATCCACTACTCCTTGTCGCTTCCACAGAAATAATGGTTACTAGAAGACTCATTTCATGTTTCCCAACCCCCAAATAAAATCCACTAATGAATTACTCAATAGTTTTTGAGTCTCAATGGCAAAGCTCTTGGCCAGCATGGGCAAGGCCCTGGGTTCAATCCCAAGTATCGCAAAACAAAATAGTTTCTGAGTATCCATTTTCTCTGCTTTCTTGTGGCTGATGAAAAATCAACAGATGCAATGCAAAATAAAGGTTGAACATAACAGTTACCAATTATCTCCTAACTGGCAATCACAGTACATGATTTTCAAACCTCTTTGCCTCTCTGCTATATCTAAATATTTCTTAATTGTTAACATTTTATCCTATGGAATTTTGGTATATTTTCTGTATATTCTCCTTTGATGTCTTTGTTCATTCCAGTCTTCCCTTATTGACTGCTAGACTGCCTGACCATCTAAGTGATATAACTAACCGTGAAGTTATTGGTGGGAATGGAAAAGAAACAAAATGTTGACTATAGTGGACATTATTGCTGGACGCTGATGTCTAACTAGCTGTCTCTGTATACATTCAAATTTTTGTGTTGTTGCAGGAATATAAACTTACATTTCAAGCCAGTTTTCAAACACATATTAATTAAAGCAATTGAAAAAATGGAAAAATGTGTAAGTATCTGGCACGAGGAACTTTTTGATGCAAAGATACAGAATGAGAGAGAGACAGAGACAGACAGACAGAGAAAGGGTCATGATTATGTAATTAGGTCCAACACATGTATAACAGGAGTGTCCAAAACCATGAATAGAGGGAATGTGGAGAGGCAGTAGTAGGAGAGGTCATAGCCCTACATTTTTCAGAAATAATAAATACATGCATCTTGATATCCAGGAGCGCAATAGATCTTGATCAGGAATAATAAAAATAAAATTTATTCCCTAGATATCACAGTGATACTAACAGCACCAAAGACAAAAGATCTTAAGAGGGGCCAGAGGGAATGCGTATGCTGACCAAGAAACATCAGCTATGTTGGTAGCCTGCTCCCCAGTAACAACAGTGGAAATAAAGAAAACAAAAGAATAACATCTCTAAAGTACTGAGAGTGAATATGTTTCAACCTAAAATTGTATACTAAGCTAAATTATCATTCAAATGTGGGGAATAAAATGCTTATTTCTCCACTTGTCTTGGTTACTTTTGTTGTTGTTGAGACAAAATGTGTGACACCCAAAGTAAAAGGAAGAAAGGTTTATTTTTTTTTTTTGCGGTACTGGGGATCAAACTCAGGACCCTGCGCTTGCTAGGCAAGCGCTTATTCCACTGAGCTATATCCCCAGCCCCAAGAAAGGTTTATTTAGTTCACGGTCTGTAGAGGTTTCATTTCATAGTTGGCTCGCTCTGCGTAGGCTGGCATTGCAGAGGAGAAACAGTTCGTGGCAGGAAGAAGACAGCAAAAGCAACCAAGAGACCAACAAGCAAAAAACCAGGTTTTTTCTGCCTCTTTTATATTCTATCTATGTTACCTAGCTTAGGGAGGGTGTCAGACCAATCAGTGGACTAACTTAGTAATTACACACCTTTAATCCCAGCATCATACATTCTAGATCCAGCCACCTCTGAAAAATCCCCATCTATGACTGCATGAGGCTTTAGGGGGACAGCTAGACACAAGCCATAACACTGCTCAACCCTTACAGAAATTCCAAACACTAGCCTTAATTCCAAGCAATCTTTATTTCAGCTACAAAAAGTTTTTCACCATATCCCAAAGCATGATGACTTTTCCTGCCTTTGCACGGCTGCCTCCTGGGTTCAGAATGCCCTTTCCTGCACAGCAGGCCCCACGTACTTCACTCTTCTAATTTCGGTTCAAGTACCACCTCTTCTGGGAAAACTTTCACGGCTCATCCTCATTCCGGCCTGCCTTCACATTCATTTCAATATACCATCAATGTTTCTTAAGTGCAAATAAGTATGCATAAAATGCGAAGCTGAGTGGTTAAAGATGAGTTTTGGAAAAGGTCAGCCTTAGGCAAAGATCTGCTTAAAGCTCAGCTAGACCTTGTTTGATACCCACTTAGTAAGAGCAGAAGGGTCAACAGTAAATCAGAGTTGAGACTTTGAGTACTGCTGTGTGCCAGGTCACCATGTGGAGAGCAGAAGTGTTCTTCAGCTGCAAGTATGAGCAAAAGGTACTTCCGGCTGGCTAACCTCGCCATCTTCAACTCTTCTCCTCACCTTTCTCTCACTCCGGGCCAGCACTGTCCAATAAAAATATGATGCAAACCATGTATGCAACTTTAGGTTTTCTAGTAGATATATTAAAAATGTAAAACGAAATAGAAGAAATTAATGCCATGTGTGGTGGCGCACGCCTGTAATCCCAGCATTTGGGAGGCTGGGGCGGGAGGATCACTGCAAGTTTGAGACAGCCTGGGCTACAAAGTGAGCTCAAGGCCAGCCTGAAGTGTATAGTGAGATCCTGTCTCAATCTCTGTCTGTCTGTCTGTCTGTCTATATATATACATAAATCAACAAGTGGAAGGAAGGAACAAGCCTCCTTCTGTCCCTAAATTGTATGCAGGCTACCTGCCCTAGGGCAGGTGTAGCACTCACACCCTTAATTCCAGCACTGGACCGCGAATCAGTCCCAAACTCTAGATTCATCCACCTCCGAAAAGCTCACTCCCAGTGCCTGCATGGGGCTTTGAGGTGGGGGACATGTTGACACAGCTGTAACGATCTGTAAGATTATTTAACTGTTTTACTTTTTTATATTAAATCTTTGAACTCCACAGTTTACCCTTGTAGCGTATCTCAATTCAGGTACTGAATTTACATTAGAAACACTTCATGTATATTTGTTTGATGAGACATAATTATGAAATGTAAAAACACTTAAAGGCTTTCCAAAGACCAAGTTGAGTACCAAAAAATTATTGTCCTGTAATATTTTTATCCATACTGGCAAAATCGGTCAATTACATGTTTATGTGTCATATTAGAAGTAACAACTCGTGCATTAATAATATGCCATGCAATGGAAAGTGAAATGTAGTCCTGCCCAAAAAATGAAAGGTGTGCATAATGGGGAAATTGCTCTTAGCGCCTCTATTTTAAAATTTAAATTAAGTTCATTAAAATCAGAAGCTCAGAGCCTCAGTTGCACTGGTCACACTGCAAGTACACAGAGTCACACGTAGCTAATGGCTACCATATTGGACAGTGCAGCACTAGAGACCAAGGAAGGCTTATATCTATTTCCCTGGCCTTCTTTGCAGTTAGGGTAATGGTGTGATCCACTCCTTGCCAAAGAAAACATATACCAAAGCCTAGGGGTGGGGGGTAGGATGTCTTCTGGGGAGCATTTTGTTTTCCTGATAAAGGGACAAACTGAAGAGAAAAACTTGCATCATTCTTTTTCTCTTTCTTCCTAAATATGAACATGATGTGATGTCTGGAGCTATAGCAGACATCTTGTCACCATGAGACAACTCACATGGTGATGAACATTAATATACGAAGAATGATTTATGATAATGTATGCTAAGAATAACCTGAGATCCCAGTAATAATCACCTATTTGACCAATTCTGAGATCGCCTAACTTTGAACTTGCTAAGAAAACAATGCTTGTCCTTATAATGTAAGTCATTTGTAGATATGCACGGCTGAAAGCCTTCCTAATTGATACAGGATATGGCTAGCTGTGAAGACAGGCAGCCTGGTGGAGGTGTACACCTAAGAATAATGGTAAATAAATTCACAGAGGTGATGCAGGGCTGGATAATGGAGGGTTACCAGATGGCCCCCGAGATGCCCAGTGTAATGAACCTAGCCCTGTCTTCTAGGTCTCATACTGTGCTTTTCTATAGTAGTGGGCATTTTTCCCTACTTGATTTCATGGGCTGATAACTTGTATAGAGAGGGTATTCAGTAAACATTCATTAGCTGATGGTTAGATGCACACCGGAGGTATTAAGACAGAACTGGGTACTTAGCATGGGTCAGATATTTAACATTAAAATCATTCTGCAAACTAAGGCAGTCAGTGAGAAAATCCAATGAGGGTTCCTCCTGTAGTATTTTAAATAGAAAGCCTTCGGCTTAACTTTGTATCCCATGAACACCTAAAACAAAAGAACCAGAGGGATTAAATGTTGCCCAACTCTCTCTGTTTTCACCTTAATTATGGGTAGCACTTTACATGTTCTATGACATTTGGCTTGTGCTGTCATCTCTGAATGTGTAACAGGTCACCCTCATGATGTCCTTTCTGTGATTCCTCTGAACTGAGCCCTTCCACAGCATGAGACCGGGACTTGAACCCCTGGTGTGCACACAGTGCCAAGCTCTATTGGCTGACCTGCTGCCACGCAGCCTCATCAACTCCAATTCAACATCCAATTGGAATCCACTGATAAAGCTTTCAAAATAGCACGGATTAGGAATTTCTTCTAGATTTTAAAAGAATTTATTCTTTGTAGAACACTTGAGTACTTCAACTTAAAAAAAAAAAAAACTCTCACCTGATTACCCAGAGATAAAAATGATCACACCGCAGTTTGTTTTCTTCCAGGATTTTTTCTATGCATGTTTAGATCTATGTAACATAACTGAAATTATTTTAGATAAAACTTTGCATTCATCTTCTTCACTTCTCATGATGTGAAACATTTCCTATGTAACTGAAAATCCTTCAAAAGCCTTTTAAAACATAACTCTATGATATCCCACAGTTGGCCATTACTGAACTTATCTAACCATCTTTTTATATCATCACCTCTCTTTTCAGATTCCTTGCTGTGACTGCCAACTGTCTCTCATATTAAATAAAAATTCCAGCTCCTGGACTCTGTCAGGTGCTGTCACTCTGCATCTGCCTTTACCCTCCAGCCGGCGTTTCATGTTCTGGCCAAACACATTGGCTCGCTCCTCCCTGCATAGGACTGTCTTCTCTCCCCCGAGTCATCGTCCATCTTCTTCCACCTACATCTCTGTCAAATCATTGCTCTCCTGAAATTTATCGCAGGTGTCACTGCAGTGATCTCCCACCGTCTCCCTCTTTATGTTCCACATATCTGTATATTTAGTGTACACATTTATGACTTTGACAGTCTGTAGCTGACTGTACTTATGTTTCCACTACATATATGTCTGGTTGGAGAGGGTGGAAAGGACCATCAACAGTGGACTAAGCAAGGGGGCAGAGGCAGCTGGTGGGGCCCCTTCCTTTAACCCCTGTCGGCCTTTATGAGGTGGTCAGCGATGGAAGGGAAGTGATTCTTCTGAAAGGGAGGTGGTCTCCTCTGGACCGGAAGTATGAGGCAAGGTTGCTCTCCTGCTGACTCTGATTAAAGAGATAGACTATCAGGCATTTGGAGACCATCTGCATTTCTGTCCTAAATGAAAACATATTTATTTCGGCTGCTAATATCTGGAGGATGAGGGAACCATGTGCATAGGGGAGGCTCACCCTCCTCTTGGAAAAAATGATCTCAGTTAAATCCAACAGCTGCTTTAGATCAGCCAGTGCGTGGAGTGTAAACCTGTGGCACTAACCTGAGTGTCCCAGGGAATGTCCTTCCTTTGGATCTTTTAGATCCTTCATCTCACATATGATGGGAAATCACGGGCACCTGTTTCAAAGTGAATCTAGAATACAGAACAGTGACCTGCCTGTGCTTTCCCTTAGCCTCACCGAGGCATCACTCGGCAGCTCAGCTGGACCCAGCCTGGGTGACATGGGCTGAGGAGATCAGGCCCGCCAGGTAGGGCCCTTAGGAGCGGGGCTTGTGGTGAGATCTCCACGGAGGTCTGGGATCACCTGCCTGGGGATCATCGCACCAGCAAGCTGTAATGGCAGCAACGCATCTATGAGGGAAGAAAGGCCTTTTGAGAATGGCCTTTTTATTTTTAAAAAATTAAAAAAAAATTATTTTGTGCTGCTGTGGATCCAACCCAGGACCTTGCGCACGCCAGACAAGTGCTCTACCACTGAGTTACAGCCCCAGCCAAGAACTGCTAGGTCCATCAATCACTTCACCTCTGTTAATGGACAACAGACCTTAGCAAACCGGAAGCACGGTTTTGTTTTAGTTCATGGTAAAAGAAAGATTCCATGTATATCAAGTTGTATCCCTGTTAGCTACTTGAGCAAAAGGTTTGTGGGAGTTAGCAGCTTTAAGATATATTTGTAAATTTAATTGGCCAGGTCCTCTTTCCTGGTAGCCCAGTTTCCCAAATATTTATAGCATCTGCAGCCCTCAGTGCAGTTCTCCCTTCTAGAGCAGCATATGGATGATGCTCTGCGCCATCGGGATGGGTAAGCTTTGGAGCAGACGTCCCTCTTTCTGGGTGCTGGCTTCACTGATTACGAAGTGGCCATAGAGAGCAAGGAGGGAGGGCAGATTCTACTATGTTTTGTGACATAAATGTGTCTTTGGCAAATGAAGAGTTCTGGGAAAGTGATTCTGGTCTCCTCAAAAATTCAAAGCAATGATGTTATCAAAGGCAACAGCAGATGGGGCAAGGGATGTAGCTCAATGGAAAAGTATGTATGAAGCATGTACGAAGTATGCCTAGCATGTACAAAGCCCTGGATTCAAGCGCCAGCAACGCACATATGAGCATGCCTACACACACACAAACACACACACACACACACACACACACACACACACACACACACAGAAACAGCTGTGAAATGGCAAACTTGTGAGTCGTCCTTCACCCCCCCTTCCCCATCATCACTGGTATTTAGTTGATCACAAAGAAATTTTGATTTCCCCTTATCTGGATCACTCCTCCCCACCTCTTCTCATCGCCCTACACCACTGTGTTGGCTGGAGCCCTCACCTCCTCCTGAGCTAGTGCAATACTTTCCTAATTCGTCTGTCTCTCTGACTTTAGCTTAACTCTCTCGCTGTACTTGTCAGGAATATTCCTCTAAAATAAATCTGAAGTTTCTTTCTGAAGCTTTAGTATTTGCAGAGGTTTCCTGGTGGCATAGCCTTGTGGTAAAAGCTTAGGTATTTAACAGGTGTGCCCCGTCCTAAGCCTTGGCTACTCTCCCTCACATAGGGAACCTCATATCCTAACCACTCTCAACTCCAGCTACCTAAAAGCTGCAGTCCTTTCCTACCTTCCCTCTAACTTGCCAATGAAAACTTTTTCTCCTGTAGAGTTTTGCTTTTGTTTTAATATCTATTATTACTTAAAAGCAAGGACCCAAGCTAGCGGGTGACAACAAGAGATTATGTAATCTGAAAAACAGAGAAAAAAATGAAGAAAAATTAGATACTCAGATAAATATGGGACACCATTAAGCCCACCAACATACAAGTGTTGGGTGTGTCAGCAGGAAAGAAGAGACGACAGAAAAGAGCCGAGAAAGTATTTAAATAAATAACACCACCACACCCCAACATGACAAAAACAACAATTTTCATGCACAAGAAGCTGAAAAGATTCTAAGGGATAAATACAAAAAGATCCACACCTACTGATCTACAGCAAACATTTTGAAAGCTAAAAAAAAAAAAGAAAATATTGACAGCAGCAAGAACTCATTGATGAAAAACAAAGACATGATATATAGGAAATAAAAAATAAAATGGTTGATATAGATCCTATTGTATCCATAATATCGTTAAACATGAATGGATTAAACAATCCAATCAGAAGGCAGAGACGGTCGTGTGGGACAGCAGAACAAGAACCAACCACAAGCTTTAGGAGACATTTTACATTCAAAGAGGGGAATTGGCTGGAAGTAAAAGGATGAAAAAGACCATGCAAACAGCAGCCATAAGAAAGCTGAAGAGAATCATACTAACATGAAACAGACTCGGCTTTAAAACACAAAAAACGTAACTAGAGATAAAGAGGAACATTTTGTAGAGATGAAAGGGTAAACCCATCAGGGAGACGAAGTGATTGATGACGGGGCCCTGAGATTTCCATACCCTGAATACAGTAATATATAGGACACTAGGGCAAAGACCAACAAGGAAGAGAGGACTGAAACAACATCGTAAACTAACTACACCTATAAGACACCCATAAAACACTACCCAGCACCAGCAGGATGCACATACTTCTGAAGGCGTGTGAAATGTTTTCCAGAACAGACCATGTGTGAGACCATAAAATGAGCCTTAATACGTTCAAAAGGATTAAAGTCATGCAAAGTGTGGTCTCTGGTTACAGACTGGTGGCAGGGACAGCCGAAGTGGATCACACAGCAGAGCTGGAGCAGGAGGAGCAGGGCCAAGAATGAGATAGGACAGGGAGGAGCGCATGCGTAGGTAGCGGAGGAAACTCCGGGGCTTGAAGTTCACAGCTCAGAGTCTAAAAGTAACCTTATGTGCATAAAGACTGATGCATTAACAGCACCGCAATCTGGCTGGTGAGTGAGCTGCACAGTGGAGCGAGGCACACCCCAAAACCCTGCCTGGTGGCTCTTGTGTATGACACAGGAGGTCCCCAGCTTCTCTGCAGGAGCACTGTGGACTTGCTCCAGCAGAACAGCCTAAGGGACTGGTCTCAGAACCTCCAAGATGGGATTTGCTGGATGCTGAGCCTCAACGTTAACTAAGGATGACGCCTGTGAAACCCAGGCATGTGACCAGGTAACATGGAGCATGTAGCACATGTAGAGTGTGGGTCTAGGAGAGAACGTATTTGAGGGAGGAAAGAGGAATAACATAATTTTTACCTGTATGGGTAAGGATCTACTGCTGAGTGCTCCCATTACTCTCTGTAAGCAAACATGCGGCCAGAGATATTCCCTCCATCCTGCCTCCTAGCACACCTGCACGTGTGAAAGGGAGCACCCTTCCCTGCGTGCACCCGTCCCTTACTGCTGCCCTTTACAGCGTGGGTTCCCTTAAGATCGTATTACATTAAATGACCCAGTTTTTCCTTTACTGGAACACTGCACAGCTTTCTCCCCTTGACCTTTTAATTCATGTTGCATAGTAAAACTTCACACAGAACTATGATTGGGAATTACGAGGGTGGGACCCCGAAGCTAAGGCCTGAGCTTGGCCAGAAGTCTACAATCCTTGGTCCAGCAAGAGCTCAGGATGCCATCTGAAGTGTGTTGAGTGTCAGTAGAAATGCAACACCCCTCTCTTCTGTTTTCATTTCCATTTCTCCCATCCTCCTCCTCCTCTGGTATCTTCGAGAGTCTCCATGTCTCCCCTCACAGGCAGCCTTTCCAGCCATGGATCCACTTCTTCCCAGGAAAGCTTCTGTTGCCTGCTGTGCGGCTGCACTTGCCGCCTGCCCCGGCCCACGATTGCTCTCTCTTGCCTGCAGCCACACCCCGCCTCCTCACTGCCTGTTGTCTCTGCATTCTGCCCACGAGGGCCTGCCGTGTTCTCTCTGGACAAGGGACCTGTCTCACAGTCGGGTGGGATGTTCCAGGCCTCGAGTTTTCCTCATCTGTGATCACTTCACAGGTCCTCCACAGGGCCACATGTGCTGTGCACATGTGTGCCTGTGATGGGTACAGGCTCCCGAAGGGACCTGGGTGTCCTGACCCTTGAGGCCATCAGGGTCAGGACATTCTCTATTGACAAACCTGTGTGGTGTGGAAAGGTCTCTGTGAAGCAGATGTAAGGGCTTTAGCTCTGGGGAAAGCAAGTCCCCTTATCTATGGACCTGCCAAGCATTTTTTTTCTTTTTGAGACAGGGTCTCACTATGCAGTTCCGGCTGGGCTTGAGCTCACTTTGTAGCCTGGTTTGTAGCCCAGGCTGGTCTCAAACTCACAACGAGCCTCCTGCCTCAGCCTCCTGAGGGCTGGGATTACAGGCATGCACCACCATGCCCAGCTTTGCTGAGCATCTAAATGGAAGGTGCTCAGGGGGCCATTCCAGAGAATAAACAAACATCAAGGAAAGCTTCGGGGAGGTTTACACTGTACATCCCTCCACCTCTTCCATCTTTAAACGCAGCCTCTGATATCACTAACATCTAGAGATTCCAGTTGTGGTCTGAGGGCCGACACTCCTAGCACTGGCAATGCCCGAGTCCACATTTGTGAGCTCTGTGTCCTCAAGCAAGCAGCAGCTGCAAATCCCAGGCCTCCAGCCCCCTACTAACTGGCCTCTCCCTTCCCTTCCCTTCCCACAGACTCCTGGAACCGTGCTCCCCGCCCCACACCTCAGCCGCTGCCGCTGGGTGCTGTGTGAAGCTCCTCACTGAAACTCGCTGCCCCCTATCTGGTGACACCAACACCCCATCCCGATTGCCTTGGCTCCTCCGCATGTCTGTCCCACTCAGGCTCACTGCAGGCTCCTCCTGCCTGCTGTGTCTGCCTTTTGCTCTTTCTTCTCCTCTAGCTGGGAGCTTTCGTGTCTCGGGGTGAAAACATGACCCCAGGCTGTTACCCGGGAGAAGGCTAATGAGGAATGACTGGCGAAGGTGAACTGTTGACATTCTTGCCTTTTGTATTCTTGGGGAACTAAGCAGCGCTGCGCGCTATAGACAAGATCCATGGTCTGAGCACTTATGGGAGGGAATCAGGCAGGTTTGTGGGGCGTCTCTACAGTGAAAAGTAAGGAACAAAAATGATTAGCAGTAGTAACATCTCCATCTCCTCTCCCCGCCCCACGACCCACGCATGTTCTAATATGGCATTCCAGCTTTTTAAAACAGTAGCTTCCTGGGCTTTCTTGACCTTGCTGAGAAATCAAACACTCCTGCACTCTGCATGGACAGGTGAGCCCGGGCTGGGCAGGCTGGGGGGTTCACATACCCTCTCTGATGCATCTACCATGCTCCTTTTGTTTTGTTACAACTACGACGCTAATGTCACGAGATTCTCCAGTTGGTGGTGCGCTTTCCTCTCACTGACTGAGCGTGAGATACTGCTGCATTTAGACATTTGCAAAAAAGAAAAAGGAAAAAAAAAAAGAGTAACATAAAGATGACTTAGGTAAAAAAGTAAGAATTTGCTTGTTCTTCTGTACACATGTGGTGGGTCCTAAGAGGCGGAAGCACCGCGGTGCAGACCTTTCCCGCACACATCTCCCATTTAGTGGATGATCCAGGAGGCCATGCCCCACAGTGGTTCTGTGGCTCTGTGGTCTCCACATCCCCCACTGCTCACCTGTGGACGTGGAGTTTAGGGCCCCACGTCAGTGAGAGACTAAACCCTCATTAGTATGATATTCTTCTTACCCTGACAGCGCCATATGAAATGGATTTTTAGCATGATCTTGATCAAAATTGGTTAAAATGGGAGAGAGAGAGAGATAAGCCTCAGCATTTCTACAAATTCCTCTTATCTGAAACATGTCAGTCCCACCCATAAGGGATGAATGACTCCAGTTGGTGTACGAGTCAAAATAAAATAGAAATTGAGGTTCAAACACTAGGTAGATTTATTTCTGACTTAACGCCTACCTTTCTTTCCCCTTCTTTGAGGAGTGTCGCCTGAGTATATTTGGTAACCCGAGGATAGCAGGGCACATCTTTTTCAATGAATAATTTTCTTTGTGGAAAATTCATTTGAGTTTTGGTCCAGGAGAATGATTCTGACCATGACAACCACCCATTTCTGTTCTCTATTTGCTCCCTGGAAAATCCAGTCCTTGTCAATAAAAAAGAAAAAAAGAAAAGTCTTCCTTAGAGACTTCGTTTTATTTCTATGTGAAGTGTAGAAAAGCTCTTAGTTGAAAAGTGGTAACAACCAGAAGAGGATCTTTGACAAGGGAATGTTTAAAGAGAAAGTGATTTTTTGAGTTTGAAACATTTAAGAATCTTGGGTTATGTGTAATCCATGAAGTAAGGATACAGATACCTGTTTTGAAGTTAAAATATTCTCAAAGCAAATTTTCTTCTTGGTTAAGAAGTCTTTTTAATTGCAGGTCTTCTGTAGCTAAGACAACTGGCACAGGGTAAATGCTCAATAAACCCTCATTCTTTGCTTTCATGAATGAAGGACAGCTTACAAATCTTATATTTCACGTCAGAAAGCCAGACGCTCAAGTCTCTCCACAGGGGTAATAACTGATCACAAAAACATACGTGGACAGACTGGTCTGCACATCCCATAAAGGGGCTGTGGTTTTAAATTCCATCTCTGTTTCTTTCAGAGAAATGTGGGTACATGGTAGAGCTAAGTAAGGCTCAGTGAGAGCTGGGGTTGTCAGCTTGTGATTTGTGACTGGTGGCTCAGAAGCATAGCTAACAAGCCTTAGAGCAACTCCACCTCTCATGTGCAGTGGACCTGCCCTGTGTGGACCCTTTGCAGAATCAGTAGCGTGACCATCCATGTAGTAGTTTCGCATTTACCCCTGGCTGTGGATCTAGGACAACTGCTGTGACTTCGGAGGATCACAAAAGCTATTTTACGATGGTTTCCTGTTACTGAAAGTGAGGATAATGCCACATCTTTTGCATTTCTGTGTCACAATTCGTCCCCTGAAACTAATTTTGCAATGGCTCAAGAAACAAATTCTGAAAAGAGCTCTGGTTTAGAGTTCAAAAGGCCCAAGCCAAAGCCCTGGTTCCTCTTTATGAACTGCATGACCTTGGCCCAGTCACTCAACCTCTCCAAGCCCTGTTCTTCCTTGTCTGTAAGGTGGTGGGTAGCGGAGAGGGGAGTAACTGCCCTCCTGACTCACAAGGGTGTTCTGGGGCGGCAGTGTCACAGCGAACACAGGCTCCGTGGATTGCCGGTTGGGGAGGAGTGTTAAAGTTGTTTCCTCTTGACTTGCTATTTCAAAATGCACATGTACACACAGCACCAAAAACAACAGGAGGGAAAAGAGCCAAGGGACAGAAAGTTTGCAAGTATTCACATTTTGGAAGTGTCGTTAAGCAGCTGATCTTCATCAATGGGACTATTTGAAATACGAAGCGTCCCCACTCTGCCTTTGCCTAGGTTCCTGATCATATTTGCTAGGGTTGTTTTCGGTCGTAGAGGATCTGGAGACAAAGATTCTACCCTGCAGTTTCAGGGTCCACCTTCTCTTCCTTCTTTCACTGCCCTTTTCTGCCTCCTTGCGCCTCTGTGTGCACAGTTGCTCCTGGCTTGGTGCTGGGCTTGACATGATGATGGCTCCGCTTTATGAGACTTCCTGTGGCTACGTGGGCAGCTCACATTCTCTAAGGGGCCAGGGGCAGCCTTTGTGAACAGGAGCCGGGTTCCCTGACTCTGAAATAGGCCTTCCTCTCAGGGCCCCAGTTCAGCCTGAGTGGAGCGGTTAGGAAAGTCACCCCGGGCAGCAGTGTGCTATGGGAAATTCTGCTGGGGTCCTGCTGACAAGGGCTCTCACACTCTGCCAGCTAGCAGTGGCATCCGGTTGACTGGAGGCGGCATAAAACAAGCAGTTGGCAAATGGATTCCTGAAGCATGGAATTCCGTAAAGGTCACAAAACTAAGAGTGGACAGTGGGACATGCTAGTGACTTGTGGCACCTGGTGTGGGAACACGGCTCGGCAGCAGAAAAGCAAGGAAGCCCAGCTTGAGGCTCCAGCCTACAACAGTCTGTGCCACCTGGAGGAGCTGAGTTCTGAGTGGATTCTGAGGAGAAACAAGGCTGGAAGGAGCCTGAGGAAACAGAAACACACGCTGGGGTTTTATTTCATCTGTCTTCTGATCTGACTTAGTTCTGCAAAAAGGGCTTAATCAGACCAGCTCCACACTTTCTAGATGAATAAAAAGCCATGGAAACGAGCTGTGAGGTTCCCATTTCCCCAATCCCTCATCTTTCTGGGGGTTAGCAATGTATTCCATGCAAGATTCTCCTGCTTTTAGACGAAGGGGAGTAATTTATTCATGCTCAGAGTATGGCGTGTCCTCTCTGAACATACACATGTTGATTCTGTAGCTGTGCTGTGAGCTTATCACTTTTTATGCTTCTTGAGGGAAGGATCATATCTAATTTAAGATTTATCACTCCAGTAGCACGAGCACTCAGTCATTTATCTACTTACGCATACAAACATTTACTGGATTTGCAAATCTGGACTGAAGAACTACTTGGTAGCAAGGCATTTGGGAAGATTTTTTTGGAGCGATACAGAAATGATGCAATCAGCTCCCTACATTAAAGAGATTAAAATTCAGAGCAGCTATAAACATATGAAAAAATGCTCAACTTCACTTCGACTAAAAGAAAAGCAACTTAGGGCTGCACAAATATTTCATTTAATAGATGAGAAAACCCACCAAAGTGATAACCGAATGTGTTGGCAAGGCTGCGGGGAAGCAGGCAGGTCCAGCTATTGTGGTGGAAATGCAAAGCAGCATGAGAATTCCCCAAAGAGGGCAATGCAGAAATCTCTATTAAAATTATTAATGTGTGTAGACTTTGTGCAGTCAGCCTGCTTGTAGAAATATATTCTATGGATATATGTTGCACACATACAAAATAGTGTAGAGACAAGTTTTTTTTTTAAACAGCACCACCTATTATGGCAAAAGACTGTTAAAAATACCCTTTGAAAGGAGCTGGTCTTCCATGTAATGAGATACTTGGCAGCTGACAAAAAATATGGAAAGACTCTGCCAGATCTATTTTTAAGTGAGAAAATGAAGTCCAAAGAAACCTTGTACAACATGTTTTTTGTAAAAAAAAAGAAAAAGAGAGAGAAGATAAGAATATACATTAATATTTGCTTGGGACTGCATAAAGAAACTCTAGGCACATACATAAGGAAATAATGCAAATGTTTAACAGAGGTGGTGGGGACACAGTTTCAGGCGGGAGTTAGGGCATCTCTCTTTATACTGTTTTGACTTAAGAGCTATGTGGGTGCATTATCTTTTCAAAATGTAAAATAAATAGGTTTTAAAGCATTTGGAGGGGAGGTACACACATGTGCCTATAGTATGTACAATACATGTTGGCATCTTATTTTCTAGTTAAATTTAAAACTCCTTGAGGAATGAACTGTATAAAAGCATTTTGAACTCATCTTGCAGACAGTTTGTCTTTCTCCAGTTTCTCTTGTAAACCATTCCTGGATTAATCTTCTCAAATCCCCCTCTAGACAGATTGCCAGAAGTGATCCCTTATGGCCCTTGCCTCAAATCCAAACATCTCTATTTGGTTTTTAAGCTCTTCACAAACCCAACAATTTAATGTCTGTCACTGAGGATCCCAACCGGCATTGTTTGCTCTCAGCAGGACTGTCCGTCCCTGGGAAGGTCCTGGTCCCTGTGCCTTTGTGGGTGTGGGTGTGTCTCTCTCGCCTGTCTGTGGGGACAGCTTCCTGTCTCCCCTCCCCTGGATGTCTTCTGAGGCCACTCCCTTTCCGAGGGACTGTGCTTTGAGCCTATCACAATCCACCTCTTATGTAGCCTCTGTGATGCTTAAGTCACTATGCATCCTTACCTCTGCTTCCGTTCTTACAGGTAAAGACAAGGGGACTTGTGCTTACGTATGCCCACGCACGCATGCACACCCACCATACTGGGATTGGTGGCATGCAGCTATGTAAACCACACGTATCTTCAGCTTTCTGGGTCTTACTAAGAAGAGGTTGTCTGGGTTGCAGCTGTAAGGAGCAGTGAGACCCAATCCGTCCTCACTGCTATTTTGAATGGGACATGGAGCGCAATTCTCAGTCAGATTTCTGTTAATTATTCATTGCATAACAAGCGCCCTACCTGAGGCTAAGCCGAAATTCCAACATTATGGGTTATGGTGCCCATCTGCATGTGGGTTCCTGGTGACACCGCTGGGAAGAGCTGGGAGGAGACACGAGGTCTCCAGAGGATAAGAGGGTGTACTGTTTGTCCCTAGTCCCTTGGAGGCCCCGACTGAGCACCATGGAGTATGAGACTGCTTAGAGGCTGCGAGGAAGCCATCTGCCCATGCCAGGACAGGGCCCAGAATGGGTGGGGACGATAGAACTGGGGTGGCTTTGAGATTTTTTGAGGTTTTCATTTGAGTAGGGGAGCATGGAGAAAGCAGGACAACAAGGGGCCTCTAACTGCACAGCAGGGGAGGTGCTACTAAGGAATTACAAGACCAGCTCTTGAGTGATGCCAGATGCCCACGGGGTCTTACAGGGTCCCTGAGTGAGTGAGCGGCTCTGCAAGAGGGTGAGGGTGGAAGTAGGGGCACAGTGGCAGGTGTTGGGCACGTGCAGGTTACCTCTGTTGGTATGACCCCATCCACACCCCCAAGCAGAGACGGGATGCTTTGGGAATTGCAGTTGACCTCTGATTTGCGTGAACCAGCCCCGCCTCGTGGGCAGTCCTGGGCCCTGACGTCACTGCTTGTGAACACATGCTTCGAGGGACACCACTGCGGAGCTAGTACGAGGAACGCCTGGGAGGTTCCACCCTGGGGGCTGACTCCTTCCCAGCGCAGCGGGTGTTTGGGGTCTCGCTGAGAAGCCCAGCCTCGCTTGCTGGGAGAGGACCCTAATCCACTGCAGATGTCTGCCTGAGTGCAGAGTGGGAGGGTGCGTTTTTTGCAGAGTTGTCATCCTGGCTTTCATATTACAGACAAGGACACTGAGCTGCAGGGAAGGGAAGTGGTTTGTTCTTTAGCAATCTGGTAACATACTATAGAAATGATCCCTGAAAGTACAGCCTTTGTTCTTTAGCAATCTGGACCTAGAACCCAAACTCCTTCTGTCTCCATTCTGGCTTCTCCATTCCTTTGTCAGGTTCTTTTGTTTATAAATGAAAAAGAAAGGATATGAAAATGACAAATAACACCCAACTGGATTTCGTCACGTTTTAGCTTTCCCTCCCTCTCCCCTCCTTTCTGCGAAAGAAATCGAGTCTTTCACAAAATAGTGAATGGATCTGAGCTATTCCCCTTCTAACCCTCCGGGGGTAGCCCACCTGCCTACTTCCAGAGGAACCAGACAGCCCAACAGGCAGTCTGGAGGGAGAGTGAGTAGGAAAGTGTTTGGCAGATGCACAAACCAAGTGGGTCATCCAGGAATAGCAGTGCCCATTACTACCCTTGGGGGGCACCAAGCTCCTTCCCTCCCCACCACTGTGCTGTTTCCCAGAAGCCCCTGCCCCTGTCTCGGGTACATCTCCCCACCACCTGTCTCACTGTCTGATCTCTGCAGCTAGGTTTATGAAGAAACAGTAACTTCTTTAAGATTTCCCACCTGACACATCTTATTATGAGTCACTGCGCTGAGGTGTACCTGCGTCTGGCATGCCAAGTTTTTTCTGCTAGCCTTTTCAAAGGCAGCCTTCCCTTCACGGTAACCATTTGAAACCCACTGATGGAGAGCAGACTCTGGACCAGTGCATTTCCAGCATCTGAAAGAGATCTTTGACCCGAATGGCAAGGGCACAGGCACTTAAAAGCTCAGCTGCTCTTCCAGGCCTTTATCCAGGACTCTGAGGTGCAACTCGAGGCCTGTTACTATAATATCCTGGATATCGACCCTAAGAGAAAAGGAAGTGGAGAAAAACATGGCAGCGTTTGGGGATCAGTAGATGAAAGGAGACAGGTTCTGATGGAAGACAAGGTGTCTAAAAGTGACACTCTTCGGAGACCAGCTGCTCTGTTCATTCCAAAAATATTTACTGAGTTCTGACTGAGGGCCGGGAACTGGTGGTAAAAAAAAGCCAGTGAGCCATATTCCATGTTCTTCAGCTCACCAGTGGAGGAGGCTAAACGTGAATGTGTGCAGGTGACTCCTGGCACGGTGACAAATGGTAACGAAGCCACGCGGCTGCACGGGAACAGTTGCAGAAGGGACTTGAAGGGACTTAACTTGCACTGTCACTCGTCTAGCTCATCTCCTTCACATAGCGGGGCCCCCGTTTTCAAGGCACTTCTTTCCTTTATGGGGCCTGGTTTACAGCGATGCTTAGTGAATAATTAGATCTAAACTATGTGTGAAGTGTGTGCGGTAGAAGACAAAAAGCAGAGAAGGCTTACAGTGATGAACGCACTCAAACACAGCCATGCCCGCTTCCCGGGAGAAGACAGCGCAGCGACAGTGAGGGCCCTAAAAGCAATGCCAGCGGAAGCGCAGGAGCAGCGCGGGGCCACGGCTGCTCAGTTCTACTCGGGCCGAGAAGAAAGGTGGCGAGGCACAGGGAAGCGCCCGGAGCAGCGTGGACAGGACCCTGTGCAAGAAACAGCGGAAGAGGGGGCAGCGGAGAAAGTTGGGGATGTGGACAGGCCAGTGCCGAGTGAAGCACCTTGAACTCTATTGGCTAGGTAAGTGGGGGGGGGGCCCTATTGCTGATCAGCTGGTGGAAAGGGTTGCTGGGCCTCGCTGTTAAGAAGCTGTCCTGGTCACTTTGTCATCTCTGGGCCCAAATGCCGCACTTTTGGCTCCTGTTCCAGTGCAGAGGCAGGACGGCGGGTAGAGGGGCCTGGTGGAGACAGCTGCTCATGGCATGGCCGACAGGAAGCAGAGTGCAAAGGGAGGGGCTGGGGTGGGAGCTGAAGCCCCAGCTGGACCCTGCCGGCCAGCAGCAAGTTAGGCGCACCGCCCCATAAGCCAGTCACCTTTCCAAAGCCCTGCCGACGAGTGCTCGAGGCTTTGCAGGGGGTATGAGGATATGAATGGTAAGAGAACTGATTTGCATTTCTTCCTTCTGGGAGGCTTGAACCTCCATGTAAGTGGTTTGACCATTCCCGCCCGCACCACCATCCCCAGGCCCTGTGATTACATGGAGAGACACAGAGAAGCAGCAGAATCTACCCTTCTGGGACACCAGGCAGGTAGAGGAGCTACTCTGGACGCTCAACCCTGGTGAGGGTTGCTAGTTGACTCTAGCGGACACTGTGTAGACCAGAAAAATAACTCAGCTGGCCCTTGTCTAAGGTCCTGGTTATGAAATCAGGAGCTTGAAGAAAATCCTGTTGCTTTAAACCAGTGAGGTTTGGGGTGGTTAATTTTACAGTTATAGTGAGTTAACAGAATGTTCTTCAAGCTTTTCAGTTGAATTACATAGAAAGAAATATATTTTCTGGGATATACACATATGTATGTACTAGGGGAACCCTGAAGTTTAACTCTGGCCACAATCTTTGCAGTCCAAATGGGTGAGTACCAAATTCAACATCATGTGTAGAACCGTGAGTGCCTGGTGACAATGCCATGAATAGGTTGCACGAACCTAGCAACATTAGGCATAAAACAAGCAGTGTCACTTAGATTTAGTATTATATCTGACTATTCACTTGGAAATGCAAAGCATGCTAGATGCAACCAGAGTGAAAAATCCCTTTATGTGATCTGTATGTATTTAAGTAAATGGAATTATAAATGTACATTTATTGCTGTACGACTAAAAGAGAAGGATAATAACTCTGGTGCTATATACAAAGCAACTTCCATTTTTTTTTTTTTTGATACTGGGAATCGAACTCAGGATCTTGCACTTGCCAGGCAGGCTCTGTGCCATATCCCCGGCCCAATATACAAGACAACTGTTAAAATATATTTTATAGCCGGGTGTGAGGGCGCACACCTGTCATCCCAGAACTTGGGAGGCTGAGTCCAGACTAGGCTACATAAGCAAGTTCAAGGCCAGCCTGGACTACATAGTGAGACTTTCTCAAAAGAACCCAAAGAAAACAAAAACAAAAGTACTGTAAAGAATAATAAAGTACATATTGGTGCAAGAACAATATTATATACTTTCCGAGCCAACAAATTTTTATAAACTTAAAGAGTAATACATAATGGAAATTTAATTATATTGCAATTCCTCTAAGCACTGAGTTTACTTTTTTAGTACTTAATTCAATAGATGCTATGACTGACAAAATATAAAGAACTATTTGGAAATTTTCAGGTCTTGTATGGTTGAATTAAAAGCAAAATATCAATATTGCTACCCTAAAATTTCTTAGTAAGGGAAAACAATTCCAGAGTCTAGGGTCACAGTAGGTCACTGCTATGGGTCACCTACATGCCCGTTTGGGATGGAAGGTCTTGGTCCTCGGCTGCTGGCTCACAAACAGCCCTTGCTGGGAAATGCCCTCCTGTGAAGAGCGTCACCTCCCCTAAAGCCACACTCTTTCCCTGAGGGCAGCCAGGACACAAAGACTGACCAATGTCGCCCACCTGGACAGGCCTGGAGGGCCAGCCTGTGGCCTCTGAGCTTGCTCTGGGGCAGATGAGAACCTTTGTTGAGATGGCTACTCAGCCAACTCCTCTGTCCAATTCTGCTTTATCCTCTCTGCCACTGGTATTGGAGTATTCCCCCCATTGGTCCTCACTGATCTGGACAAGATGAAGGGAAGCAGGAAACATCAGGGGGAAAAGGAGTGTCAGTGAAAGGAGGCGCTCAAAAGCATCTCAATCCACCATGGAACCTGGGCAAGTGTCTCTTTAGGCTTGCAGTGAGTAGTTAGAGGGTTGCAGAGACAACCTCATACCTGAGCATTTGAGAGGTGACTGCATTTGCCTTAAAACAGCAAACTTCTAAAAGTGTTACTTATAGTAACAAAATTTATGTCATCACGGGGTTATGATGCTTTGGCCTTAGCTTCAGGTGAACATTAACCCACAACCCTTGACCATTTGGCATTTGGCCAATATATATTTGGAGAACCTCTGATATACACGCGCTTACATCTCTATCTACCTATATCCATCCATCCACCCGTCCGTCCATCTGTCCATCCATCCATCCATCCATCCACTCATCTAAAATAAAATCTCACCAATAACACTTTCTCTTGCTATGGGTAATGACCTCAATTATTTTTATTCTATTTAGTTTTTGAAATTGCTTATGATGATCTACTGAGTTATCTTCCTGATCCAATACTTGCAGTTGGAGAAAGGAAGGAAGAACTTGCCTGGGGACAGAGAGTGCTCTCCAGAGAGGTGGTGCCCAATATCTGGCTGCCCACAGGCAGATGGTGGTGCAGCACCATGCACCCCCCCTCCCCAGAGTAAAGATCTCCCAGCACACTGCCTTGCTCTCATGCATACTCAATAATCAACTTCTGTGTGTGCTCCCAGGTCTGCCTGGGACTTGGTCTCTTTGCTTTGCTCTGCTGTGCCTGATTTCCTACTGCTGTTTCCCACTCAGAGCTCGCAGAGATGTGCCCTCCCCGAGCCATCTTTGACTGCCAGGCTAGAAGACTGGGTACTTCTCTGTGTGCTCAAAACAGACTGTTAGTCTTGTCTGTTTACTGGGAAGCTTGGGGACGGCATCTTGGATCCCCTAGGACCGGGTTGGCCCTGGGTCAGCTCTAGGGAAACATCTGCTGGATAAACAAGTGTTTCTCTAAATATATACACATTCCTATTACAGAAAGGCTGTCTTGACCAGCCATTCCCCAATCAAACATTAGAATGCTGGTTTGCCTGGCAAACATATTACTGTAAATTCTTGTCCACATATATTTTGTGAATGTTGTGGGTTCAACCAGCATGAGCCAGTCCTTATTAATTTCATTAAATCTAGGAGGAATCAAAAATTTATTTTCTAGAATGGTGGAGTTGGAAAATTTATCAAACTACTATCATTTCCTGAAATCTTGTAGCTGGTCACCTGATGTCTGAGTCTGACATTTTTTTGTCATGCTCCTTGACGTCAATTTTACATGCAGAGATGATATCTGAAATCTAAGTCTCTTTGGGACATAGCTACTCTCCATATATTCTACAAAATTAAAGTGATAATACCTATAGAAATACATTTTAAGATATTTAGGATTTTTCTTGATTTTATATAAAATCTGCTTTCTAAATTGCCTTTGACTATTCAAATTTTTTTGTGGGATTTTACTGTTTTCTTTTTCTTTTTGAGGCCATTTGTCTAAGGAAAGTTATTAACAATCTTCCAAATTGTTTCTGTCTAAAACACATAAGCTGGTGCTCAGTGAACACACCCGATAGTTTAAAACTCAGGGATGAGCCAAGCATCATAGTGCATACTTGTAATC
This sequence comes from Dinomys branickii, assembly GCA_004027595.1. Lineage (NCBI taxonomy): Eukaryota > Metazoa > Chordata > Mammalia > Rodentia > Dinomyidae > Dinomys > Dinomys branickii. The sequence goes on along the minus strand of PVLD010005391.1, from coordinate 55,741 downwards.
CCAGTACTCTGAGAGGCTGAGGCAGGAGGATTGTAAGTTGGAGCCCAGACTGGGTCATTTAATGATTCAGAGACAGACCCTGCCCTGTCTCAAAGCAGGAAACGCAGAAGGACTGGGGATGGAGTTGCTGCTGGAGGCTGCTTCACATCCCCAGTAGGAAACAAAACACTCAGAGATACTCACTGCAGTGGCTCTGAGAGCTACATCAGCTGGAATTCAGGTCTGCATGTGTGATTCATGTTACTGATAAATGACTCATTATCTCTTACGAAGGAAGGGCACATGTCTACAGTTCTGGCCAGAATGAAAATGAAGAGTGAGATGGTCAAGTGGGAAACAGGAGGAAGAGAAAGCCACGATAACGGTGACAAGGGCAGAAGTACCTGGTGCCTTTGAACAGCACAGAGTTCAGGGTGCAGCCCACACCTAAGAGCACA
>PVLD010005391.1:0-55204 GCA_004027595.1 Dinomys branickii | reverse complement strand
GGAGTCTTCTTGAATTAAATGGACGCTAACTGTACACATTCTAAGGACAGACCTGGCCCTCAGCATCTTTCCCGGGATATTAGTAGAGCAATAGAAGTGCAAAGGATTGTCGGGTCATCGAGTTCTTGTTTTGGATGGGAAAGGACGGAGAGCAGACACAGTACATTATTTTCTCATTTGGAGAAGCCCCACCCCAGCTCCTGAACACCAGTGTCCTCTCCAGGATGGCTACACAGAAGCACGGTGTTCCCTGCAGCAGAGGCGCCCAGGCAGTACAGAGCAAGAATGCATTGGGAAAACAGCCAATCCAGTCGAGGGACAGACACCTTTCCTCCAAAGGCAAAATGTGACTTCTCATGTCTTTCTTGATGAGAGAAATACAAAGCGCTGGGTTGGAAACCGCACAAGCGGTTTTTGAGTCTGATTTTGTCCGTAGTCAGGTTTGTGAGGCAGCTGACGCTGTTGCTGTGTAAGTTTTGGGTTTGCCATGCACGACACAATGCTTGGTTGACGGGCCACATGTGTACTCTAACACTAATGTTCTGGGATTCTCTGAGATAGAACTACGGAAGTGCTCTACCAGCAGTTAAGGGCAGCGATAAAGTTATAAAAGGGGCAGAAAGGAAGCGAAAACAATACCTCATTGGAGGAGCTTCTGACCGGACTCAGAGAAAAGCCCCACACTGATAATGGATAATGATGGGACCTGCGCAAGGGGCACACCGCCGCCGGGCTGTGTGGCAGGTGTGGTGCCTCCCTCACCCTGCTCTCTGCTACTGTCTGTGCGCAGCGCGGTTTTCCAGAGAAGACCACACATTCTTCTGGAACTTAACCCATTACCACCTCAAGGTGGAGGCTGCTTTCCTTCCTCTCCCACCCGAAAGAATCTGTAAGTCATCCATAACTCATGGTGTGTAGCACCAATAATTCTGCAGGGCTGCTGAGGCGAGGTCCTGGAAGGCAGTGCAGTTCTTGCCTTGTTGGCTGGGAGATTTCCTTGCTCTTGGAGTTTTCCATGGCTCAGTAAGCACTCTGGCTGCTGTGGGCTGGGGCTGCCATGCTGCGTGGATGCCCACTCAGACCACCTGCAGAGGCCTCAAGACCACCTTAAAAGACCGACTTTGCCGGCCTGGCCTCTCCCCACCATTCCTGTTCCAGCCACTATTGCGCTGCAGCACCCTGAGGGGCTGCAGGCCAGACCCACCCAGCCAAACCCTCACCAGATCTCCCATCCAGAGAAACTGCAAGACAGAACAAAAGTGTTGTTACTTTAAGCCACTGAGTTTAGAGTGATTTGTAACTTAGCAAGAGCTAACTAGTGGGTTTTGGTGCTTCTCAAACCTGAACTGGGGAGGATGCGTGTCTATAAATAAAACCTGGAATATGTGTCACTGGCATTGGGACCAGCAGGAGCAGGGAGCCAGGAGTTGCTTGCGGAGTCTGGTTAGTGGCAGCTAAAGCGTTCGGAGGACAGTATTGGCAGAAGGCATGAGGAGGCTCTTGATGAAGGCTCAACGGAGAAGGAGGGATATTAGAGCTGGAGGAAAAGAGGCTCTTGTTATGTTGTAGTGGAAGGCCAGACATGGTCCCCAGCAATCCTGGGAAAATAATCTTCGTGGCTGGACAGGCTTAATCTACCCTAGATCAAGAGAGAGAGAGATGGAAAGGACAAATCGTTCAGCTTTTGAGTGGAAGCTGGAAGAATTTTAAAGGACCCAGAAGAGAGTCTTCAGCCAGCAAAGGGCTCTTGAATTAAGAAATGGCTTCCTGGAAAAGATCACACCCAGGGCAGGACTGTGAGATCCCTTGCTAAGACATTGCAAAGATCTAATGTAGTACTCTGACTACTTCAGATAGATCAAAGTTCTCCAAAGGACCTGAGGGCGCTCCCCCTTGGCACTCCCAGCTACAAAGGGAGCTTCTCATGCCTATGAGGGCACCACAGGACAGTGGCCCACACAGGGCTAAGGTGCAGGAGGACTTCCCTGGAGGAGGGCCATGGGTGTGGGTGTTTTCTGACTGCGCGGATGGTATACAGAGATACCTTCGTTGTTGAAGTCAGTTCGTTCCAAATTTGTGTTCAAATATCAAAAAGTTTGAGAACTGAACATATTTTTCCTATAAGAAATAATGGAAGAATAAGTGGTTTTGAGGTCCCCAAATTACACCTAGGAATTCATTTTTTCCAGAGCTTTAACAAATTTTGTGATTTCTTTTTTTTTACTTTATCGTGGTTTTCAGTTTTCCTCTTAGGTTTACAGGGGGAGGGGTATCACTTTCTTTTGAACCATAGTTGTATTTTACACAAAGTGCAAAAAAAGAACACAGTGACAAGCATTTTAATACACTGACACAAGCACTATACATTGTCTGGGTGGGAGCGGCACTCAGGCCTTTGTGTCCAAGATAAGATGCAACATGTGACTCACTCTTGGCCTGCATGAGTTTTTTCAAATTGGAGTTTTGGTTCAGTTATTGAGCAAAGATGGACACTGAACAGACTTTTCTTGTAACTTGCTGTTTGAATAGTTGAGCTGTTTGACCAACTGATATGCAGAAAGTTAGCGTCGGCTTGGGCTTATGCAGACAGGGCAGCAGGGAAAGAAGGCTTCAGAACCTTAACCTTGTGCAGGTAGGAAGGAAGCCCAGGAGTTTGCTCACAAACGAACCACCTCTTATATAGGAAACAAAAGGGTGAGCGGGAGAGAGGAACTAAGGACTCACAGGTAGAGCCGGAGTCAGAGAAAACAAATCCCAGGAAGGATGAAGGACTCAGAGATATGTGCCTACAGAGGTTTTCTAATCGCTATGACCCCAGTGCCTGTGTAGCAGTTTCCCACCTTTTTGAATGGGAGCGTTTACCACAGTCAGCTAAATTGGGTACTCAGTCCAGCATACGCAGTGCATGCTTTGTGTCTGTGGGGTGGTAATTTGTCCCTGCTGGTCTCCAGCTGAAGCATAGACTTCAAGGTGAAGGACCCAAGGAACCATACCAGGACTTGCTTTTAGATCTGGACCTGGAACTTGGTGCTTTTCGAAGGCTCTTGATTTTCACACAAAAAATTGTAACCCAAAGCATAGTACTTGTTATGTTTAATGTGATTTTCTTTTCTCCTGGATATCTGAACCATAACTTAGGTCTCACTTGTGAAGCTGACTGCTTTATGACAGAAAAGAATCCCCTCAGAGCAGGAAAGAAGCCCCTATTTGCCCAGGATGCAGTTCGGGGTCTTCCATGCATTAGGCATACATTACATGCTCAGTGAAGTGAAAGCTATGATGAAAACCTTGTGCCCTTCTTCCTTCTACAAAACCCAGGGAGTAGACTCCTCCTCCTGCTGCAGAATTCTTGGTTCTAACACTCTCAGTCCTGCGTGACTCAGAAACTCTTTCTGCAAGATAAATCAAGTATGTTCTGGAATGTTAGAGCTGGAAGGGACCTTAGAGGTCCAATAGTTCAACCTCTTCGTTTTACAGATGAGGACATTGAGGTTTTATTGGTCAGTGTGATGATGACAGAGCGGTTAGATGACCCGCCCAAGGTTGTGTAATTATTGACAGAGCCAAGATTAGAAATTCCTCCTGTCATTCCATTCCTTCAATGAACAAACGTTTGTGCTATTTGTAAGCCTGCTGTTCTGAGAGCTTGCTCTTTGTGTTAGGGTCTTTCCTTCTCTGTTCCCCTTTGATATTCACAGGATGTTCAATGGAACATCAAGTCGCTCTACTGACTCCCTGTTTAGTAGTTCTGGAAAAGGTTTTATGGGTGGGGATATTAACACTATTGCCTCGGACAGAGTTTGTCTGTGAATATGAACTACTCATGCCAGAGATGTCATGTATCTCCTAAACATTGATCAGAAAAAAACTAGGTAGACTGGCTGTTTTCCAAATAGAATGATTTTCTTGCTTATGTGGCATCTTATTCTGTTTTCTGTTGCTATAAGTGAATATTACACAGATTAATTTATAAAGAAGGAAGATTCATTAAGCTCATGGTTCTGGAGGCTGGAGGACCAAGGCCAAGGGCTCTGAAGAGTCCTAAGGCCGTGTAGGACATCACATGGCCAGTGGGATACATAGGAGAGAGGCTTTTAGAGCATCTAGATCCACCCTTGAGATAACCCACCAGCCCATTAACTGTTCTATAACCCAGCATCCTCGTGGCCTAATTATTTCTTAAAAGTTCCCCTCAGTTCTACCTCTTAATAAATCCCACCAGGGACTAAATTTCAACATGAGTTTCCATGGGCTTAAAATTCAGATCATAGCACACAGCCATCTTCAGTTTATATCCATCCCACCAGTGTAAAGCTTCTTAGCAACTGCTCTGGGCTGGGCCCTGCCCTGTCCCACACGGGCTCTCAGGAAGGTGGAGCCCAACGTGGACTCCTCTTCCTCTGGATCACAGAGCCTTCACTTGGCCTTTCCACATACAGCTTGGTGAGGTTTTGCCATCTTTCATCAAAATTTTTCCTGTTGCCTGTTGCACAACTTTCTACATGAGGAACATTATTTGTTTCCAAGAACATTAAGAACTTTCTTGGTATTCTTAGAAAAAAATCTTACTAAAGAACCCACTTCCTTTTTAATTGTTTAGGGATTGTAAATATGGAAATGTAGATTTCCCCACTCTTCTCACTCTTTTTTAAAAAAATCTGTTTATTGACCTGATATTTGGAAAATATGAAAAAATTATACCCAATGAGTGACTCTGGGCAGTCCCTCATGTGCCACTTTGCACTCAAGAGAATTTAATGTGTTTTAATATGAAACTGCATGCTCAGTCAACTGACCAAGTCCCAGAACACTGTTCAGTTTTAGTCACTAGGCTGTTTACATGTTAAGAGGAAGATACAGCCTCTTTCGATTACAGGGAGGGGTTTATTAGTCACATACGTGATAAACAAAAGTTAGCGCTCGGCACTCAGGAGGAAAATACTGGTTGACCAGTGTGTTGTTCAGATTTCTGTAACTATAATGAAAGAATGGAAATAGTTATAAACTTATAAACAGGAAAAGGTTGGTTTTGGCTCACAGTTTTGGAGGGTCCAGTGCAAGAGTGGGAAGACCCAGGGCTTTGGGCCCCTGGTGGGAGGCAGTGATGGAGAGCTGCTCATCTCATGGCTGGAAGCAAAGCTGTGTGAGCTATGAGGCCCGCTTCCCACAACCCCACTGACTTAAAGACCTCCTTCTAAACCACACTTCCATGTGGTTCCGTCACCTCCCAATAGTGCAGCCCTGGGGACCCATCCCTTTGGGAGACAAGGAACTTCTAAACCACAGGAAAGGCTTAAACAGTCAATAGGTGTGTTGGTACAGTAGAGAAAAGGTAGACACTTGAGACCATATTTTTGTAACAGAAGTATAGAGAACTATGTCATTTGAATGAAAACATGTGTTAAATTTTACAACAAACAAACTGATGTTCATTTAGAATGTGTTTCTGTAGAATTCAGAATTGTTACAGGAAACCCAAGGTGTACAAGAAGGGGTATTCTATTCATGGAGGAAAAGAAAACTTATTGTCATATGTCCTTATTCTCAATCCCTGGTCCCCTTTGTAGAAAAAAGACCAAAATGAATGAATGTCGAAGTATTCCCAATGGAAAATATGCAACATCTATAAGAAATGCCTCTTGTGACTTTCCAGCGATAAAGGGATAGGAGCATGGTGATCCCATAGAAGATCCGTAAACAGGCCGGGTAGTTGCCTGGATCATCTTCAGTCAGCTTCCAAACATATTTTTCACATCAAGGGAGCTTCAAAGGGGAAGCGGAGATGGGCTATCGGAGGCATCAGAAGTGCCAGATTTACTTAGGGAAAGAAAATAAAGGTAGAAAAAAACCCCTGCATCTGCGACTCCCACACCGCATGTTGGTGGTCACTCCGGAACTAATTGGTCACCGAGAGCATTTTCGGCAGATGAGGTAAGTGCATTCCCGAAGAGCCACAGAACGAACAAATCGCTCTAGTTAGAACACTGTTTCCACAGCATTCCTGTTCTTTGAAAGCTACTGGTTGGGGGATAACTGTTGGGGGCTGACTGCGTCCAGGCTCTGCTCCTCACATCGCCACCCTAAATAGAGTGCAGCCAGAGGGCCCTGATTCTGACAGTGTGGTGATTTGCAGCAGTGAGCAGGCACAGCCCTTGTCACCTGGCTCCGGGGATAGGACCTACCCAACTGGGTGCCCTTGGGGCTCAGTACTCTTCACTGGCACCCGTTTTCCCCGCCCCAGTCCAGCCCAAGCTGGAAGCTTCCCGAGGGCTGGGGAGCTGACAGTCATCCCTATACTTTGTTCCTGTTTTGTCAGTGCTGCCTTTGTGTCTAGTCCAGTTTGACTTACGGTGCACTGTAGAAAGCAGAGATTCTGTGGGAGGTGAAAGCTTTATGCCAGTAAAACGGGCTGGGGCATGCTGGATCAAACAGGTCTAAGAAATGATAGGTTAACCCCAGTCATGGCGAACCTATGGCACGCGTGCCACAGCTGGCCGTTTGTTTTCACTGAAAGCCCTAAGAGGTTCCCTAGCACTGGGGTAACCAAAACCAAGAGCTCCATAGCGGAATGTCCTAAACTTTTAGGCAATTAATGCAGAGTGGTTTTTGAAGGGGAAGGGTGCACTGTTTAGCGTCTTCCAAACTTTTTTGGTTGGAGAATGCCCCTCTCATGGTGCTTCTGTCAGAACTCCAAGGGAGAGGAGAGGAGAGGAGAGGCGAGGGGATGAGAGGCGAGGAGGAAGTAGCTGCCATGAGAGGGGACGGAGGGAGTGGGGCGGTAGGGAAGCTCTGAGTCTCCTGCACATGTGAAGTGCTCTCTGTGCGCTTTCAAAATAAACGCACTGGCATACCCACCAGGGGGCTGGGGCCTCCAGAATAAGAGACAGGCCTGAGAGCCAAGTCTGAGAGCCATTTCATCTCACGCTGCTGCGGGCGGGGCAACTTGAGCTGCACCTACATCCCCCATCCTAATTATCTCTTCAATTCTATCTTTCCCTTACGCGTCAGCCCATTTTTCTTCTTTCATTAGACCGCTAGACTGCCTGCTCTGCTTCTTCCCGTCCCACGCAATCCCGTGCCATTCCACTTTGGCTCCAGTTTATCGCTTACTGAGGGAGAGCTGCCCTGCCGAGGTCCCTCGGGTCTCACCGCCACGTCGTACTTCATCTGCCACCCGACTGCAGAACGGCCACCTCTACAGGATGTGTTTCAGGTGGCTTAATTGGTCCCCATATGCATAGCGATACCATGGCACTAATGTTTCTCAGCTACTTCCGCAGCTCAGCCACTACGTTAAGCACTGTGTCTTAACCCTAAATGATAACATATTTAAGACTCACAGCAGCCCTGTGAGGAGATAAGTAACTTCCTGTTTCCCTCAGGCGCAGCGGAGTGCAGACCCCTCTACGGTTTTCCTGGTCATTGTCACTGGAAGGAATGATGCTCAGACAAGAGTGATCCTCTCTTTGCAAGCCTGAGATAATCACAGGGTGAGTTAATCTATTTTTATGGGAGCATCTCGTTTATGGAGAAACTACCCATTATACTCAGTGTCTAAAGTCAACAGAAGCCACTTAATAATGATAAATGATGAACATTTTCACACTGAACTCAAAGATGAGTACAGATTCAGTTAATTTGTTACATGGCTAAAATGAGTCAAAGCCTGTGTAAGTGTAGGTTTTTGCTTCAGGAACCTGTCTCTGTATGTTTGAGACCCTTCAGACAACGAGTAAATTTAGGACATTCTACTCTGATTTATAGCATTTAATCAAATTACTTAAAAAGTCTAACACTTGTACCAGATTTATAAGACTGTCACCATGCTAAATGAATTGCTAAGGTCACGAAATGAGGATTCCAAACTGGCGTTTTACAACTTTACGTGCCTGGCTCGCTCACGCAGACAGGCTTGAATGGAGAGGCCCCGAGGCCACGTCCAGCTCCTCCACAGGCAGCAGCTGGACTATACTAAAGATGGAAAACTGCTGGTTCTCTGCAGACTCCCTTTCGCAGTTCCAGTGAGTTCCTCAGTGACGGGAGCCAGCTTGCCAAAATGTCAGCAACAGGATCCGGTCCAACATAAACACCGACCCTGTGCAGCTAATGCACTGAATTAGCACTGCGCCATCCCCATTCTGAGATGACTTTCTGGTCCAAGAAAAGCAGATTTGTCGGCACCAAGATGGGCATAGCTGTCAGATAGAGAAGTTGGTGCTATGGAAGCCCACTGTCTTTAGCTGAGTCTGGGGAAGAAGGCCTGAAGGATGGCAGGCTTCTGATGGCCACCTGGCCTAGGCTCACAGACCTTATTTTTAACTTCCCAATATCCCAGGCAGTTGTGTGAGAAGCAAGGGCCCAAGGATTGGATCGATTTACCAATCAGTCCATCTTAGCACAGAGCTCAGAGCCCTTAGTAACTAGTCGAAGAAAGAATCAGAAGCTCAACTTGTTGCATATGAGAAATGCCATCCCAGGAGATAGCTCCTCATGGTCGTACCACCAGGAGGGCCAGGGACAATAGGACCTAAGTCTTCCTGATCAATCCTTTGCTCTCTTGTCCTTCCTTCCCCTCCTCTGGCTGCCATCAAATACTCAAACTTCTGATTTTCCAAAATGTTCTTCTAATAGAGGCCATCTCTCTGTGTCTTTACCATATAGCCCATGTCCTCTTGAGGTTCTCTTCACAGTTTTACCAATGCATATCTAGGAAATGCATGAACTGCTGATAACTGTTAACATCAGATTGGTGACTTGGGACGCACATGCTTGGTTGTTCATTCTCAAAGGCAGGCTCTAGCCTACCAACCAGGAATGTAGAATGTCTACAGAGATCAGAATTCCATGATTCTCAATGTTAAGGTGCATCAGAATTATGTAAAGAACTTACAAGGATCAGCTTTGCCAGTACAGTGCTCATATTCAGCAACAATACAGGGAGTTCCAGATTTGGGACTAGGAAATACTGGCCACCATGGAGACCGAGACTTTCTCTCCCTCCCAGTTCTTGCTGATAATCCCAAAGCCACCTGGCCAGGTGTTCAATTGCCTTAGGCGATACAAGGTGGGGGTGGGAGAGCTCATCACGTTGAAGGTAAAGGGAGGGACAGAGCAGCGAATGTTCTAGCAACTGAAACAAACAGGAAGGCAAAGAGGAAGGAGAGGGCTGATGGCCACCAGGAATTTCTTCTAGAACCAACTGTCCTTCTTCTTCTTCTTCTTTTTTTTTGTAAAGAAGCAGAGAGTAAATATGTTCACCCTTTTGTGGGCCAAGGTGACTCTGTTGCATCTACTCAGTCTGTTGCTATAGTGCACAAGCAACTTAAACAATAGGTAAATAAATGAAACTTCATTTATAAAAGCAGAGGAGCCAGCCCCAGGCTCGGGGCTGTGTGTTACAGAGCTGATGTAGCGAACATCTTCAACTGATGGAGGAAGAGGAGAGAGAAGGTTGGGGTTCTAACTGCAGTTAAACATGCTGTTTTAAAAAGCAGCTGCTAAGGGAAAGTTGATGAGCCCGCTCGGAGAAGGGGACTTCCCTTACCCTGACAGGAAGAACACTGTCATAGTCAAGACTGTAGCTTTTCTGTGGGCACAGGGAAGGAGGAATAAATAGAAACGGGAAAAAAAGACACATTAATTTAAAAAACAGTTGATAAATGCTTTGGAAACAAACACCTTTACTGTGAGCTGCGTGCTGCTCTGGGCAGCGGGAATATGGTGGCCGAGATCCAGCCCGTGAGGGAATGAGACATGGCCATGGCGGACAGGCTCCTGTCAGATGGCTCCAACTACATGTGTCAGGAGGGCAGAGACCCAGGGGAGAGTGACCTGCCTCGATCCGGAAGTGAGGGGCAGTTTCCTGGAGGTGGCAGCACACAGGGCGTTCAAGCGTGATGAGCAGTTGGTCAGATGATTTTTCTTAAATACAAGGAAGAGGGAATGGGCATTACAAGAGGAGGCACAGCCTTTACCAGTTTGACGCCCAGCACCTACAACAGCTCCAACACAAGGCAGGAGCCTAAACACCTGCTGAGTACTGGATTCATGAGCTTATGGGAAAACATACCAGCCCATTTACAGAAAGGAATGCTATGGGTACATATAAAGCAAAAACTATACTACATTTTCATATACATAAATATGCTACATATTTGTATATTAGAGATTTATATATTTAAAAAATAATAAATCTCATATATGGTGATATATAAACATTACATGAGTAAATATATCATTTATATGCTTGTATCATTCATATTTTATATATTTAGGTGAATGTGCTTTTATATAAAAATAATAAATATATTTACATTATTTATAGCACATGTATATGCATATGAACTAATATAGTATTTATATATTTAAAATTAATATAAAATTTAAAAATAAATAATACCAATGGAGTAGAGGACATGATCTGATGCCCACAGGAATTATGGGGGGGAATACAAGGGGCCTGGACTGTTAAAGTGTTGTTCAGGAGCTTCTCATGTTTTTCAAAGGAAAATACTGTGTATTATTTGTGAAGCCTGGATCTTTTAATCCAGCTTTCTATGGCTCTCTTCCCCACCACCTGCAGCCACAGAACGATCTTACAAAACCCTCAGCCACGGCAAACCTTGGGCTGTTTATGTGACACCCCCGCCCCGTAGATTTTGGAATCCGGCTGGGGAGCAAGTGAGCTGACGGGCTGCTTCCTGCTCTCTCCTGGCCTCCCAGGTAGGTGAGTGCCGTGCCCGACTTGGAGATGCCCCGGCTGTCTCCATGGGGAGGTGCAAGCAGCGGACTGAACCTTAGCACCCCCCCTTTCAGTGCCCTTGCCCTCACCCCCCAGACCCCCGGGAAACGTTCAGCCGAATGTGTTTCCTTGAATTACTTCTCTTTACAGTAGCCGAGAGAGAAGCTGACCCAGGGAGCACTAAGAAAGAATGGCGGCTGCTGCTTCTAGCTTTACCTTTCTTTTATTTTAGTATTAAGGATGGAATTCAGAGCCTTTGCAAAAAGCTACATCCCAGTCTTTTATTTTATTTTATTGTTTTAAATTTTGAGACAGGGTCTCACTAAGTCCCTAAGTTATCCAGGCTGGTCTCAAACTTTTGATCCTCCTGTCTCAGCCTCCCTGAGCACTGGGATTATAGATGTATGCCCCCAGGCCTGGCTCAGTTTAGTTTTTTAAGGTGTTTATCTCATGTACTCAAATGAAACTATCACTGCGCAATTTCCAGCAGAGGAGATAAGAGCTGTATTTTGGGCAGAGTAAGCCCAGCCCCCACAACAGGTTTTTACAGTTAGGGATTAGGGGAAGAGAGGATGGCGGGAGGCATGAGGAGAAATTCGACACTGCCTGCAGCCGAATCCTAACACAGACCAGGGCACTCCTCTCCTCGGTCACTTGTGACGCCATATAGGGCACTGTCACTGCTTCCACTGGGTGAAACTTGAGGTCTTAGCCCGATGTTGATCTTCCGTCAAACAAAACTATTCCACGGAAATAGTTAATGGAACATGGAGGCAACGAGTCTGGGGCTAATGGGGGCCGGTGGGTCCTATTTGCCAAGGGCAGGGACTGATGATCTCACAGGGCAGACATAATTGAAGGGAAGAGGGCAATGAGCCCTCAGTTAGGGGATGAATACAATACTCAATCAGGTTTTCACTTCTGCTTTAAGACTTTTTCAGAAGAACCTACCTGCTGTAGAGCCAAGTGAACCCCCTCAGCTCAATGGAGCTCAGTGAGCCGAGAGAGGGTGAGAGAGTGCTGTGTCCTGCCCATTGCCCTGCAGGGCATTATTGGAAAATTGTCTTGGGCTTCAGAGAGGAGGCAGAGCATTGGTTTTCCGTTACCTCACGCATGCCTGCTCTGGTCCTGCTCGCGTTAATACAACCGAAAGACCAAAGGCATTGGTGAGAGGAGACCACGAGGGCAAGAGAAATGCTAGCGCGCCCAGGAGCTGCTGGGCTCAGAGGAATGGGAAAAAACTGAAACTTTGCCGAGGAATCAGCAAGCCAACCTTTTAGATAGCTCTGGACCAGAATGGCAGGGCATTTGCTTACTTTAGCACAGACTACACAGATGAGAACAGGACAGAAAAGTACACAAGATAAAAGACGCGGTGCATACACTTGGTGTGTCTGTGGGTGCTGTGTGCTCTGTGGGTCTGCGGCACACTTGCGCAGCTCTGACTGAAATGATTTAGTTGTTGTCTGTGTTAAGCGACAAAGGCTCAGCTGCTCCGTCATATCAGTGGGTTATAAAATACTGAGTTGACTTATCTCACTGAAAGTTTTACTTTAATATGGGGAAAGCAACTGAGCACTGTGGGAGTTGAAATAGGAAGTATTATGCTGCGCGGCTTTGTGAAAAGAAGATGCCGGGTGTTAGCTTGGGATCACTAATAGAAATCTCCATGAAAGAAATAGGAAAGGATACCATGCATCGGCTCAAAGAGCGGGCAGTGGTTACTCACTGATTAGCGCCCTGGCTGTTAATCAAACCCGAAGGGCGAGATAGGTGCTGCAGGGCACGGCTGGCCGTGACCACTGTGTGCCACCCTCTCAGCGTGTGGGCGAGGCCATTTTGTGCTGCAGAATGCTGCTCACTCAAACCATCCCAATGGTAACATTCCTGAAAGTGATCTGTAGACATCTTAACGGCATGAATGCGGAGGGGGATCCCATGCCCTGAAAAGCCAGGGTGGCTTTGAGTTGGTTTTTGTCACGCAGTAACCTATGGCTCTCTTTCTGTTGCATCTGCCCACTTCTATGTGACATTTGACAAGACGCACAGAAATAAGCTCTGGACGATAGTAGGTCTGGCTGACTGGAGAGGTTCCTGAGCACCCTGTCTAGCTTGACAGTATGGCTGGGTAGGTTAGAGTGGAGGTTATTTTGATGCTATAAACTGATATAAATAATATTCATATTTCAGTAATCTTGAGGAAACTTCAGAGTATTTCTGGGCACCTGAAAAACTTCCAATGGAACAGGCCACATCGTTATTATTGTTATTTTTTTGTCTTTTTGAGACAGGGTCTCGCTATGCAGTCAGGCTGGCCTTGAGCTCACTTTGTGGCCCAGGTTTGCTACATTACTTCTAAGTCTGGGTTAGATAACTGATTTCCCAGAATAACCATGTACAAATGCCTGGGCTCTAGGACACACTCACAAGGTATGAAGTTTATCACGCTGTCATTTGAGCCAGTATGAGGCCTCAACTATACCTGGGAAGAATAAATAGCTGCACACAGTTATTTCATGGGTAGTAGTGTGTGGCATGTTGTCCCAAACTGTGCTCTTCTTCAGAGCCCAGGTCTCCTGTGGGATGCGGACAGGTATTTGGAGGCAAAAGTCTGAGAAATGCTGTGTACTCTCACATGCCTGTCTCTCTCCTTGTTTCAGAAACCTGAAATCTTACCAGTCTAGAAAGAAAGAAACAGAGGAGAGAGAAAGCATTGAAAACTGCAGCACTTGGTGCTAATATGACATGTAGACCACCCGCCCCCGAAGCAGAAAGAGACCCGCAGAGGCTGTGCCCGTGCCCCCAGGCGCCCCCCTGTTCCTCTCCTGCAGCAAGTTCTTAGAGGCTATGTAAAGATGCCACGAACAAAGCAGCATCATACAGAACAGAGGCACAAGGAGGGGTGACAGTTAATGACAGGATTCCCAGTGCAACTTGAATTTCAGATAACCAACGAATAGTTTTAAAGTATGTTCTAAATTATCACATGGGACCTACTAAAAAGTAAGATTAGTAGCTTATCTGAAATTCACATTTAAACGTCCTCTGCTTTCATTTGAAATATCTGGTGGTGCAGCCAGAGGATGGAGCTGGCCCAGTAGTGTCAGAACAGCTCTCAACATGATACACAACCTTGCCAGGCTGCAGGGTCAGAAAAGGGAAGACTGTAGGGTCCCCAGGAAATCTCTTCTTCAGAATGAAATGGAGTCACCAAAAGCATAGAACTTCATCAACTTCCTGAAACACAGGTCACGTGTTTGCATGAGGGTCACATGATTGGCCATTAGAGAACCAGCAACTCCAGACCAGGATCAGCCCGAGGTGCAGGGCATTAAGATTTCTGAGCCAAGCTTTCCTGCCGAGTGGGGTGAGAGGCAGGGTTACAGGAACCAGGGGGCTTTCAGAACTGCGACTGAGCTGCTAATCAAAATACAAACTATGCGTGCATAGTGGAGAAGGATTTTTTTCCAAAGTGGCCTTTCCAGCCACATGCGTTTCCCCTTGGACATACACAACAGTTGTGGTAAAGATCAGCAACACAGTGGTAAGCAGGAAAACCAAGCAGCCTTAACTGTGTAGAGGGGAGTGGCGTCAGAGTGATCCGTAGATGTTTTATAAAAATCATGTCTTATGCTACAAATAAAGTCAGGGTCTATCTTTCAGTTTACAAAATCTGTTCCCTACTGAGCCCTCTGGCAGAAGCCAGTGTCATTTTTGTTGCGTAAATCCCAGAGCAGCGCACTTGATTAAAGGAAGTGTTGATGGAATTCTCAGATTCCAGGGGGAAGGCAGATGCTGCTGCTCAGGGTAATCGCTGTCTCTGCCCTGGGTGGAGGCTGAGTCCCTCGGGGACAGAGGGAAGTCACGGAGGGCACGCTGTCGGGTCGGACATTTCAGCATGCTCAGCTCTGGGTCTGACCCAAACCAAACAGGCTAGGATATTCTACTTCTCCTGATTTAGTGTTTGTGTGTTACCTCCAGAGGGCTGTCCAGGTGCCTCTGAACAGTGTAGACCCGTTTAGGGATGTGTCATTAGGAAACATAGTACTGGCTTTATACACATCTGACAGGAATGACCCACCTCTACAAAGCCACAAAACCATCGCCACTGGTGCAGGACTGGGCCCCAGGTCAATGCCCAGCAGAGGGTCACCACAATGTCCTCCCTGGCATCTTGGGACACACAAAGTTATAGGAGAGAGAGGCGCAGAGAGAGAGAGAGAGAGAGAGAGAGACAGACAGACAGAGAGACAGAGGCAGAGCAGAGACAGAGAGAGTTGTTACTGGCCAGGGTGCCAGAACTTGTGCTTTGGCATCCCCAATTGGAATGCAGAACATTTTTTGTCATAAAATGGTAAAATAGTGATTAGATTATGCAATTCCTATATTTATTCAGCTTTGTGGGCCATATTACTATAGAGTTACATTATGGGCTACAAAGTTGAAAATGACCGAGGTGGCCGCTATGATGCAAGAGGAATGAAGGGCTTACTCTGCCAGGTGCTGGGAGCACAGCCCAGAGCATCCTCGCTGCTGGCTCCACTGGGCGATTTCCTTAGCTGGAGAAAAGCTGCCCCCCTCCAGCCACGCTCCCTATAGGCACGACTGATGTCCAGTGACTGACAGGCACGAGGGTCCATGAGATGTCACTTGATGTCAACTCAGGAAACTCGAAAAGGCCTGCCAAGCTCCAGAGCCCTTGACCAGGTTGCCCGAGGCCTCTGTCAGCTGGCAGCTGCAACACAGCTCACCTCCTTCCTTCAAGCGCCCAGTCTCTCTTCTCAGTCCCCCAAGTGGGGGTCTCCAGGGCACACCCCAATTCTGAGTACCACTCAGATTCTGCCCCCAGAAAACCAACCCAGTGCTATCTGAGAAAATGCAGCTCGAGCTCCAAATAATCAACTGACAATAATTTTTGATTGTGGTGTTCAGTAAGATGAAAAGTACCTGTATTCTGACGCAGTCTTAATGTTTCCATGCTTTAATCCAAAAGCCAAAAGAGAGAGCACTCATGCCCAAAAGGATCTTTTTTTTTTTTTTGAATACAAGTAAATCACTTGGGCAACTGGCCTTCCACGGTTGCTTGGCTAAACTGTGCTAAGAGTTGAGCACAGTGTCCTCTGTCCAGAAGTTTTAGAAGGCAGCTTTGAAGAATTCCTTTGCTTGGGCGGGAAACACCCAACCTACTGTGCGGACATTACTGGATGTGAGAATTGCCTTCCACCCCAAACTTCAGGGCAAGTTAGGAAAAAGGAGTCGGTAATTCTTACAGCCAGGTGGCGATTCCAGAGTAGTACTCCTCCACGCTGATGGACAGAAACAAGCAAACAGCACAACACAGGCGGCTCGTTTCCCTTTCAGGGCCCCCCCATTTGGTTACATCTTCCTGGACCTCCCCCTCACTGGCACCAGAGGCCCCTCACATCCAATCAGCTCCTTGCTTTCACGGGCCATTATTGACCAGCTTTCTGATCTCCCTCTAAATGCCCGACCCTGGTATCACCCTGGGTGATTCATTCTAATGTCCAAAAGGAACAGGTACCAGTTTTATCAGACAATTCACTGCCTCCTTGATACTTCTGATTCTCTGGATTCTCTACGGGTTTAGAATCTGTGTTTCCCCTGAGGACCGTACCTTCTTTTCCTCAAAGGACCTGGAGCTGATGGCTGACTGGGTGACCTTTCACAGGAATGCTCAGCCACACAGGCCCCTTTTCTGAGCTTTCATTACAGTGAAAGACAGCTCTGTCCACCCGCTTACCTCCCCTGCCAGATTAAATGTGCCAGAGGTGCTCATAGATAGATTGGTAGGTAGGGAGGTGGGCGGGGGGACGGATAGGTCGTTAAGTGAGTACGCAGAGAGATAGACAGGGCAGGCACATGGGTGCGCGTGGGTATTGGCTCGTATCTGACCAAATGTCAGAAGCTTCAATTCTGTTGAAGGCCTCCTTACTTTCCCTTAGATGACACATTGACCTTTACTTGTGTTATTTTTGTTTGCTTTTAGGTGTGAAGACCTTACTGGGGCACAAAGACTACTAGAGAAAAGGAGCCTTTGGACGCGGGTGTGAACCTTGACTTTGGATCTGAAGGCAGAGATCATGTGCTCACTCATGCTTGAACGCACGGCCCCCACCGATTTCAAGTGGTCATTTATTAATTTCATTTGTAGACCTTTCAAATACAGAGGGCGCAGAGATGTGTTTCTCCGAGGACACGTGCAGAACAAACCTTGACTAAACTGTTCAGCCCATACCGAGCTCTGCAGAAGCGCGACTGGCCACAGAACGATGGGGGAGGCAGTGATACATTTATTGACTGTTTCTTTAATTGCATTTACGGGGAAACACACAGGCGAGAGCATGGCGAGTTCCAAAACAGGGGGGTGGGATGGATCACGAGAGGTCTGAAAAGCGGAGGTTGGTGTTTGTGCCTGAGGCCTACACACAGCAAGCTCCGAAGGACTTTAGCCACAGTCTGATTTGTATTCTTTCTCTCTAGTTCTTTTATGGGAGAGTTCGTCTCTGCCGCATCCTGCTTGAGCTTTCCTTTTTAACTTGGTGGAGGCCTGGGTGTGTTAATATTTATAAGCAGCAGCTTCTGGTCTCCAGAGCAAGCCTTTCAACAACCGTAAAGCAAAGCCAGGTCTGAAGCAGGTCCCGGGGATGTGGCCTTCCTGCTCTTCTGTGCCAGCAGCTGCTTCATTAGTGGTAGGAGCACCGAGAAGCGGACGGGGAGGAAGAGACGGAGCTGTGCTTTGGGCTGCAGGAGCTGCTGCTGCCTCCCTCCGAGAGCCTCTCCGTGCTCCTCCTGCTCCTATCAGTCCTGCCCCCCAGTGTATTATATTTCCTCCGCCTGACTTCGTTTCCAGCTACCTCATCTCCAGTACACCCGAAGGGGTCTTTCAGAAAGACCTCCCCAGAGTGCAACTGTCACCACACCCTCTTCTGCCTGGCTGTCCCCTCACAGCCAAAGGAAGACAGTGGCCTTGTGTTGCATTCATGGATTTCCATAACATGACCTGTGTTCTCAATGCAGAAATTAAACAACATGCAGGCGTAAAATACAATAGGAAGTTCCCATCCATTCCTCTTGTCTCTCTCTCTGACGCATCCATCCTCGCAATTTCCCTTGCATTTTTCTGGCCTTATGTCTTCTGACTTCCTGTCCACCTCGAATGCCCCAGCTAAACAAACAATCCCATCAACTTCACATAGCTTCTCCTTGCTCGCCTGTCCCCCAGCTTAGATCTCACCATCCTTTTCTCTTAAAGTTTCATTTTTAGTTGTCAATCGACCAATTTTAGTTGTATAAATTCATGACGTACAAAGTGATGCTGTGTAGAGTGAATGAATTAATACATCTATCGCCTCACACACTTATTTTGTGGCAAGAACACAACATGTGAAGTTTACTTGGAAATGTACACTGGCATTCACTGTAGTCATCACGCTGTTCAGAATACCTCAAAGTACAGGAAAACTAGTTCTTCCTGTCTGGAGCTCTTTAGACTTTGACCATCATTTCTCCATCCTCTTGCCCCAGCCACTGGGAACCACTCTTCTCCTTTCTGCCTCTTTGTGTAGTTATTTTCCATTCTGCATATCAGTGAGAACCCTACAGAGTCTGTCTCTCCACGCCTCTCTTACTTCACTGAGCACAGTGCTCTTCAGCTCCATCCGTGTCGCCCCAGATGGCAGCACTTGGCTTTTAAAGGCTGAACAGCATTCTGTTTTGTATTCAAGGAGCTAAGCATGGTTGCCCCAAACACATTGATCTGGAACATCGGTTATTTGAGCCTGGAAATACTGGAGAAGTTATTGTCGCAGAAAGGACTGTCCGACCTGTGTGTTTCTACAGATGGCAGCTCATGGAGATTCCTTTGGGAAAGCCGCCTTCCCTGCTGGGGAAAGTATCTATCATTGTGCTTTCCCAGGGCCAGAGGACAGATCTATCGCTGGAGACAGGATTGCTGCCGCAGTAGATCTGAACAAATAAACTCACGGAAGCAGTCCCGATTTTCTACAGGCTTTACACCTTCTATATGTCTCCTGGTGACTCTAAAACTTTGCTGTGTAATTTCTTCCTTTGTCCTGTAATTTCTTCACAGATTTATTGTTCTTTTTCTAAAAACTTTCTTCTTTGGCCATTTCTTCAGATCATCACTCCCTTGTGAGGGTCCCTAAGTACATGTAAAAGCTAATAAAACTTATATGCATTTCTCCTGTTAATTTGTCTTGTGTTAATTTGGTTACTAGACCCAGGTGAAGATCCCATCTAAGGGCTAAGGTGGGTGGATGTGGCTACTGCTTTTCCTTACGTGTGTATATTATATTTTTAACATCCATTCATCTGTTGATGGTACTTAGATGGACTATTATGAACACTGCTGTCCATGCTGAAATGGACATGGAAATGCAGACATTTCTTCAAACTGATTTCAAATCCTTTGGGAAAAGAGCCAGAAGTGGGATTTCTGGGTCATACAATAATTCTATTTTTAGATTCTGAGCAACTGCCATACAGTTTTCCATAATGGCTGCACTAACTTATATTCCACCAATAGTGCATAAGCATTTCTTTTTTCCATACCCTTGCCAACACTTGTTATTGTTCATCTTTTTGGTAACAGTTACTTTGATAGGTACAAGGTGATATGTCACTGTAGTTTTAATTTGTATTTCCCTAGTGGTTAGCAATGGTGGGTAGTTTTCATATACTTGATGACGGATTGGGAGAATTTATATTGTTAAGATGTCATCTATAGATTCAATGCAACTTCTATCAAAATTCCAATGCCACATTTTCATAGAAGTACAAAAAAAATTCTTATGGAATCATAAGCAATCTCAAATAGCCAAAGCAATTATGAACTCCAAAGAACAAAGCTAAAAGCATCATACAACCTGATTTAAAACTACTCTACAAAATCATAGTAATTAAAACAGCATGGCACTGGCATAAAATACATTCATCCACAAATGAAACAGAATAGGGGAGTGAACTCACATGTATACAATCAACTGAGTTTTGACAAAGATGCCAGGAACATACAATAGGAAGGAATCATCTTTGCAATAATGTGTGTCGGGAAAATATATATATATATATATATAGAGAGAGAGAGAGAGAGAGAGAGAGAGATAGAGATAAGAGATAGAGACAGAAAGGGAGAGAGAGTCCCTGACTTATAAACATTTGAGTTGTGAACTTTCACAGGTATACTGTGTGAGACTCACTTTGTCAGCTTATGAATGACTCTGATTTATGAACAATTCTCATGGAATGGAACTCATTTGCAATTCAGGGATCTGTATATTTAAATATATATGGAAATGGGACCCTTATACTACATGTAATAATAAACACAAAATGGGTTAAAGACTTAAACATAAAACCTGAAACTACAAAAATCCTAGAAGAAAACATAGGAGAAAACCACCTGATATGAATCTGGCTGCTTAAAAATATTTGACCCCAAAAGTACAGATAACAAAATTTAAAATAGACAGTGAGATTACATCCAAGTAAAAAGCCACTGCACAGCACAGGAGACATTAGAGTTAAGAAACCATCTATGGATTGGGATAAAATGTTAGCAAGCAATATTCCTGATAAGGATTAGTGTCCAAAGTAGTAAAGAACTCAGTAACTGTATGGAAAAAAAGCAAATAATCTAATTAAAAATGATGTAAACAGACATTTCTTAAAAGAAGACACAAACACATTATTTTTTAAGAATATTCTTCCCTACACTTCTGAATCTACAGATTCTCCCAAGCCTGAGATTTGTTTCCATGTCACCTGCTGTGTAATACTTCTTTGCATCCACTGATTCCTTTGATCTCCACATTTTTTTCCCAGCTTCTACATAAAGCTCTTTGTTACTTTTCTCTTTGTTCTTTGGGTACCAAGCCAGTCTCCACCATTGAAATGTAAGGAGTCACCGCCCATTTTTCCATTCACTTTGGTACCTCAGACCCTTCCGTGCACAGAGCAGGGATTCAGCAAATCCTCCTGGGGTAAGAGAAATGAGACCTGTGCTTGCGGGATACACTTCGGCTCTTAACTCACTTGCTTTCCTTTTTATGGCGCAGGGGTGGAACCCAGGGCCTCCGTGCGTGCTAGAAAGCACCCGCCACTGAGGTCCCTCCCTGCACCTCTTAAAATGCCAGCGACAGCACCTGTGATGAACAGACTCCATTAGCATCTCAAACGGTTAAAGGAGGTGGGAGGCGGGGACTTTGGGGTACTGACTGCTTCCAGGTGACTGTGTGGGATGTGCGGCCAGAGAGCTGAGAGGGAAAAAAGCAAACAAGAAAAGCCCCAAACCACTCAACCTCAAAAGTTCTCTTTATGTTAAAGAGAACAATGTGACTCTTTCCCAGCCGTGGAGCTGAACAATCCCTCTCACTCTTTCCAAGACACCAAATGCACATTTATTCTGTCAAATGACAACAACCCCCCAAGCTCCTGACCTTCCTGGCCTCGCCAGGCTGCTGCCCTGGCGGCTCTGCAGGACTCTCACTGACCCTACTCTTAGCTTCACTTTATAACTCCGAGGGCCTCACTTTCTGCACAGAATGGAGGAGAAAGGGCAAGGGCAGGGCTGAGGAAGCCAGGGGAGACAGCTTCACACCAGTCTCAGAAATGGCCGGGTTTACTTGCTTTCTGCATTAGAAACAGCTCCAGGGATGGTTCATGGAAACTGGGCAACACCTACATGATACAGGAAAACTTTCAAAACAACAGGCTTATTAATTTTTGGGTACTTGCTTTAGTTTACACAAGCTTCTCCTATATAAAACATTACAATAATAAAAGTCTAATCCCCTCCTGGAATCTTAAACATTGCAATCAATGATCCCATTACCTGTTGCTCTGTAGCCACAACAACTACCCACAGCAATTTTCATCCTGTTTGTAGTTTTTGCCAAAAATTAAAGTTGATCCCCATCAACCCCATCCCCAAGTGCTTAGATCATTATCAGTCCATTTGAGAGCCTACTTCTGCCCTAGTGCTAGAACTGTATCCAGTGACAGTTAAAACAACTCAAAAATCCTTTCAAATAGAAGGCTCTCCTCCAAAACTTTTACCTCATTTGTACTTGGACTTTACAGACAATTTCCATTCTTTTTGCAGCAATTTTCTATTCAAGTAAACTTAACTCATTCTCCAAACAAAACTATCGCCTGTCTCAATAGCAATATCAAGGGAGGAGAAGAGCTACCGGGAGAGCGGACTGTAATTACAAGGGAAGGGAGGGGTGATGAGTTGCGGTGGGGAAGAGGAGTTAGGAGAAGGGAGAGGGTGTGGGCCAGAAGAAGTAGAAATAGAAAAGATGTGGCCCACGGCGAGGCGGACGGTGCTGCTAGAGGCCATTTCTGCACAGGAACAAAAATGAGTGTCCTTGGCGGAGGCAGGGAATAGCTCCTTTCTCTGCCACCTGCCATGTGGATCTCACTCGGGTGCTGATGGTGACTCTGATGCGGAAGGGCCACGCAGGGGCAGAAAGGTTCAATACCTTGATCACCTATTAGCATCACAACTGATATCCCGGGAACAAAAGGCAGGCCAATGAAAGAAAAGCATCGCAATGTTATTTCATCAAAGTTTATGTGGCGTAGCAGCTTTCAAAACGAAGACCCAAAGACCCAGGGACTAGTGTATTTCTCTGCTCAGGGAGGACAGACATATAGAAATCAGGCTGGGCAAAGAGGTGGCTCTGATGTCAGAGACTCACACGGGGGAGAGCCGCAAGGCTGCTTTGTTCAGACTCTTCCTGCGTCTCTGTGTGGCGTCCCTTCCTCCCAGGGATGAGGAAGGACTCCTGGAATGAGGAGCTTGTGACCATGGTCAGACAAGGCGCGTCCCAGAATTTGCTTCTGAGCCAGCCACAGGAAGGTGGGGGCGGGGTGGGGTGGTTTCTAGGTTTTAAGGCTGGCTTGGTAAGAAACGGCTTCTTGTTTCTATGGCCTGTCTTGTGGAAGGAAGAGGACCAAGAGAAAGAAGAAGAGAAGGTTGGAGTTTGCTTCGGATGGCCTTCCAGCATCCTTGTGTTCAAGCACTCAGCATGCCAAAGCACAGTACTACGGGTTGCCGTTCTCCACGATCCAGCAGTGGAGTTCTCCACGGCCAACTGTGCCAAGAGCTGTGGGGCCATGGGAGACACTCGCTGTTCCCCACCTCTGGGAAGAGCCTCACCAGCCACTGGAGACCTGGGGACCGGTCCTCGCCTTCCGGTACCGCCACACCTAATGAGCCACCAAGCCTTGTCCACTCAACTTTCTCATCACCCCCACCCTTTAGCCTGGACTACTACCGCGGCCTGCCAGCTGGACAGGTGGTCCTGGTGTCAATCTGTTGTACACATGTCAACCAACCTTGCTTCCCAGAAGCCAACCAGGCCTGGTCTTTTCATTTCCCGGAATGCTGTTTTCCACCACCGAGGCCTCGAGAGCTCCAAGAGCGACTGATTCCCTCTGCTGAGAATATCCTTTCCCCTCATACTTGTCCCCTCACCCCTGCCACTGTGGATCTTTCTGGTCTTAATTGGAAGTGGGGCCCCTGGTATGTGCTCCTTTGATAATAAAGAGGTATAACTGTGCAATCAACTGTCCAGTGGTTCTTTCCTCTGTCAGTCTGTAACTGCTCTGAAGTCAGAGAGTGTGTTTGCCCACATATGTCATCATCGTCAATACAAAGATAAAACAAAGACTTATCTCAAAGGTAAGGCTTAAGCGAGTTAATTTAAGCAGAGGACTCAGCATCGTGCCGGCTGTACATAGTAACTATGTCTGTTTTGGCTGTCACAACAATAATTAGCGTCACGCCTGGAATAAATCCTATGCTCAGAAAATGCACGTGAAGTGAAATGGGAATGAATAAACAGATGGTGAGATGATTCACCGACCCAGACAGCCCTTTGTCCCCCAGCCCTGCCCGAGCAGCTGCTGTCCATGGCAGAGGGCGGCGGCGTGATACCTACAGGGAAGAATTGGTGATTTTTACTGTTTGCTGCCGCCATGAGAAATGGTCAGAGCATTTCTGTTTTCCTGGGATTTAAAATTTATTCTCCTGTGTTGTTGAAGGTACAGGACTATGATGTCACAAAATCTATCTCCTTGTTTCTCAGTGTGGTCTTTTTTTTTTTTTTTTTTTTTAACTAAAACATGTGCTTCTTAATGAGCCCTTTAAATATTCCCAGGCCAGATCCTTTGGAAAGCCAGGCGTGTCACGTAGCCCACCCCGACAAATTGTTCACACGGAAAGTGACAACGTACTGCCACAATGGGGGTGCTCCTCACCCCTTCGTTCCCACACAGCCCATACTTTTGACTCCCCGGTGACCAGGGCAGGGCCTCCGGCGCAGGACCGCACATCACGCCGCGCGGGTCTGACAAGGCGCAAGATCCGCAAACATCAGTGGTACTGAGTTGGCCTGACCCTGTCAAACCCCGTGATCCGGCAAAGCCGTGTTACTTTATCTGCCTTTAAGGTGTTGATCTCACTTTTCAATTCTTTTGCTGCAGGTAACTCACTTGGATTTAGAAATAAACACAGTGTCATCATCAAATCAGTAGTTCAACATTCGACTTTATCCTTCCTCTCCTGCGGCGGGAAGGTTTTTCATCCCTTTTCCCAGAGCAAAGTTTTCTACACTTTTCCTGGACCCACCTCCCTGCACCTGGGGAAGCTGGGATAATTCATACTTGGTTATTCTCGGTTCAGTCATTCATCTGAGAAACTGCTATTTAATTTAAAATAATTCGAACGGCAACAGTGTTAGTGCACATTTAAAACAGTGTCTCTGTACATTTAAAACTAAAGGATGTTCTGCTGAAATCTGCAATAGACAAGGAACATCCTCGAAATGTAGTGAACTCACCTGTTTTCTTGTGCAGTGAACTGGATCTGTGCCTAGAAGGGCCGAGGTCCTGGGCCTGGGCTGGAACTGAGGGCAGTGACATCCTCTGCCCTTCCTGCGGTTTCCCAGAGGGGAAGGGCGAGCCCTGTGAGGACCTCGCCTCGTGTCTGTTCATGCTTAATAAGTGATGAGCATCTTGAGTTTTCTTCTTTTCCTTTTTTAACATGTTGACCAGAATATCTAAAATTTGACTTAAGGATGTCACGACTCCCAGATTATAAAGATCAGAACAAATGATCTCAATGCAAGTACTAGTCTCATATGATTTGCTGCCTCCTATGTGGGAAGGGCTGACTAGAAGAGGACTTTTAATGTCCCAAAGTGCTGTGCACACTTGTGCACATTTCAGACGGCTATTAATCTTTCATCAGGGCATCATTATATGAAAAAATAGCAAATGCAGAGGCCTTTAAAATGTTTGGAGTATAAACGAGTTGTCTTGAACCCTTCACAAAGGGTAAAACAAATATTGTGTTCTACTTGGTGTTGGAGCTACGTCTGTATCTGTGAGTTGGTCGTTGATCTGGGAAAATTCCCCCACCCAGCACCCTTGCTGAGCACACAGCTGCCCAGGAGGCAGCAGGAGGCTTGCGGGGCCGTGCAGGGAACCCCATGCATCTGGCAGAGGGGCCCAGTCATTCCTCGGGGCCGGTGTGGTGATAACACATGCTTGTTTAGAGCAGATCTAAATGGGAACTGAAGGCTACTAAGTGTAAGTGTTAATTTTTGGTCTCGAATCTGAAGTGAATTATCAGCATAGATATATTATTGTGAAATGTACCTTTTGTGGGCTGCTTAGCTATGCCCAGCACATTGATGACAGTTCTGGACAATTTAGGGAGCTATGAGTCCCACTCTAATCTCCCACGGCACTCTTCATTCTGGTCTAAGAACTCTGGAGCTCCAGGAGGTTTTGCCCCGTCCACAGGAGGAAAGGCTACCATCGGTCCCCTTGCAGAATCTCAGAACTCTGATGCACACACAAGAAGATGGACCTTTGACATCCCTGGAGGTCTCTGACAACCCTGGAGATGGCTTTACGGACACGTAAGGACCTGGAAAGGTGGGGGTGGGTGCTGTGGCAGGGCAGGCTGCTGTTCAGAAATGAGGGGAAGGCACCAGGGCTGCAATGGCTCTTGGCAGACAGCATGGAAATAATTTGATCTCCACTCTCCTCCTCAACTTAACTCCAACTGGTTGGTGATTTCTGAAAGCCTAATTGGTTTTTTTCTTATAATCCCTGACGGGGCTACTACACATTGCCTCAAAAAAACAAAACAGTGCACTTGACAGAACTGTTCCAGAGTCGTAGTGTCTAGGCCTCCGCTGAGCAAAGAACAGGGCTCTGCTTTGCACTAACTGATTTAGACATCACCAGACACTTCCGGTAATCCAGACAGGGCAATGGGAAGACCCATCCCTCTCCTCACTCACTGGGGTTTTCTGGGGCTAGGTATATTATTCTAGGCATCGACGTAGAACAATTACAAAGTAGACTACCTTTTTGTTCTCATGCAGCAGATGTCCTCCTGGGGAAACAGATGTCCCATGTGCATGAACGGAGGAGTGTGCACATACACACACACCGTTAGAGTACCAGCTAGCACATTTTTAAAAGGTCAAGAGGGGCTGGGTGGCTGTGGTAGGCTGTGCACTGCAAATGCCTCGCTAAGTGTGCCGGTTAAGGCTGAGATCTGAATGATAACAGGGACCAACCAGGGAAAGCCAGCCATCAAGGACATTGCTAAATCCCTAGGGAGAAATGGGCTTGGCAGTGGCTCCCAATGCTGCAGCCCTACAACCCTACATCTTCCAATGTGCAGGAAAGACCCCACAACAAAGAATTACCCATCCTCAAATGCAGTAATGCCAAGGTTGAGAGACCTCACATCAGGGGGGAAGGGGGGTCACTGGGACTGCAGCAAAACACAGGTGGGGGGTCGAGGCATGAGAAGGTAAGTCAGGATGGGTGGGCAAGATTACACAGGGCCTCAGGCACGGGAGCAAGGAGTTTGGGTTTTATTCTAAGCACGAAGGGATGCCCCTCCAAGGTTTTCTTTTGAGGTAGGGTCTCACTATCTAGTTCAGAGGCCTTGGAGTCACTATGTAGCACAGGTTGGCCTCAAACTCACTTCGATTCTCCTGCCTCAGCCTCCCAAGTACTGGGATTACAGGCATCCATGGCCCGCTCCAAGGTTTTAGTCAGAGGGATGATACACTCTGATTTCCATTTCATAAAGATCACAGCTCACGTCTGTCTTCCTGGACAACTTCTTTCCTGACCTCTCCTCTCTGCTCCCACTCCCCACTGTCACCTGCCTGAGGTCTTTGTGTCACCCACTGCGCTGGCACAGGAGGTTGGCAGGACAGGCCTGATGCTCCTGCTCCTGCAGGGCAGGAACTCTGAACAGTCACGGAGCTCACAGGCGAAGAGCTCGGGCCCGGTCTAGACGGAGTCAGGCTCGGTCAGCGTTCTTCCCACTCTGACTCCTTACACACCACCTCTCTGAATCTGAGTGTCAGACGGAGGGAGCCCTGGTTGAATTGTTTATAGTCCATAAAGAATCGAGTGTAGCTCCCCACAAACAGTGGTACCCAGATTCACCACAGCAAAGGAGGGAGATGATGGATGACTTTCTTTCACCTTCATGTTAAAATAAACACATGAACAAGCCCGGACTGTTCCCTTGCTGCCGTCTCTCATTCCACCCCTCCTGCATGCGCAGACATGAGGAGAATTAAGAAGCCGATAGCAGTGTTCAGGGGAGAAGGGCCGCGACTCGGATCAAGGCCAAGAAAGCAGCAGAGCTCGGCCCGGGGTCCAGGCTGAGGCCATCCCTGGAGATGGATGGGGTAGGAGGAATGTGAGGGCCACTGCGGTGCGGGCAGCGCGCGGAGACGGCGGCTGGCTGGGGAGGGAGGCGCAGCTGAATCTACTGTTACTGGCTGGAAACCAAAGCCGCTGGGACTCGCTTGAGCCTGACACAGGCTCTGCTAAGACTCAACTAAAATTAGACTGAAGTTAATCAGGCAGCGCGCCTACTGCGTGTTTGGTTTGTTTTTACCTCTTTATCACTGGGTTTCCTTTAGGTAGACTATTTTTATGCCTTTTGCACAATAGTAGCTGACGCTAAAGTCTTGTCATCATTTTAAGAAGGGAGCAAAAATATCTGTTTGTAAAGAGCTGGCCAAGATGATTTCTCATGTACGTTGAAATGTTGCAAATGTCAGGAAAATGTCAAGTCTTACAAGGCGCTTGAAAGGTAAAATGAGAAACAGTGCTGAGGAAATATCCGGGAGTCCTGAGGTCTAACCACCCCAGCAGGGGCTCTCTGGAAGTAACCGCCTCGTCTGCAACTGGAGACTGAACACGCTCGTGGGCTGTGACCACTGTCAGCACCCAAAATACACGGCCGTGGGGAGCCAAGAAGCGTTCTGTCCTGAGCACTCATCCTTACACACTTCCAAATTTGGGAACGTTTGTGAGGGGAACCCACAGCCATAGATCTGGCTTTTAAATAAATAAAAAAGAAAAAAAAAGGTTACATTTAACTCAATCTTTGTCCCTCAGAAGCTAAATACCATTTGCCATTTTTCAGCCACCATTTGAGTTTCACCCACACACCCACCACAAACGCTGGGCCGCGGGGAGGTTGTGGTCAGCCCAGTGTCCGGTCTGCTAGCTAAAGATAACCGGCGAACTTTTGGGCTCGGGGCTGGAACAGACAGGGCACCGCAGAGCAGTCCCAAAATATATTTAAAAAAAACAATGGACTGTTGGGAGATGGTGTAGCAAAGCTCATATTTTCCATGAGCTGCAGTGCTCTCTGTGAGAGTAAGGGTACCAGGACCACAGAAAAGGGAAGCCTCTGTTTCTACAGCTCCTCCTCTTCGCTGGTCCCTGTGCCTGGCTTGCAGAAAGGGTGTTTCTGTCTCAATGGAAGGGAGCAGGGCGGGGCGTGGGGTGATGTGGCAGAATACAGACACCTATCCGTCCCCTTCCTCCAAGCGGGAAGGGGCCAGCTTCGCAGCGGCCCAGAAAGGATACTGATTTCACTGTCTCTCTGCTTCAGTATGTCCTGGAGCTTTCGGGATTCTTCCTCTCTCAAGGGTTCTTGGCAGCCTTGGTTCTCAGTTTCGGAAGGGCCCGCACTCTTTCCAAGGGTCCTGTTGTCATTCAGAAGTTTCTGGAAGGTGAAGTCAAAGCTGAGTGTTCACATTTCTTCCTTGCTTTGATTCCCTTTCCCTGTGCCACCACCCTGCACACATCAGGCACGCGTGCCCGCCCGCCTCCTCACCCCTCCCTCCTTCCTTGCGGCCCCTTCCCTGCCCTTATCTCTCTCTCTCCCCCCACACTGGGAAATTTCTGCTCCAACCTTATCTCCTCTGGGTCTCTCTTCCCTTTCTCCCATACCACACAACTCATCCTGCTATTGTGGTTCTGGTCGTATGTTGTGATTATTCTTTTCATTCCTAACTTCTCCAGGACTCCTCTGACTTGGCCTCCCCTGTGCCGGAGCTACAGCAGACTCAGGGCAAATGCTCCCTCTCTTCATGGGTATGCAAAGATATAAGTGAAGGAGAGGTGGGAGTTGCTAATATTCCTACTTCCTCATCATGAAAGGTTAAAAGCTAAAGCAGAGAACTGTAAGAATAAATGAAAACTGCGTTTAAAATGTAGGTCACACCTTCCCTGATCTTGCTGTTTGGACGTGGAGCTGTTCTGTGTGGAAGGTAAAGGTTCCTGGCAAAAAAATTAGAAGCCATGGTCTGAGGCTATTTATTGACAAGTCAGAGACACGCTCAGAAGGACCTGAGAATCGCAGCACCGCTTCAAAGCGCACATCATTTTCTGGATGTGTGAAGCTGGATGCGAACTTTTCAAGGGTTGGTCAAGTAGAGAGGTTTTTACCGCAGTTTGAGCATGGCAGGCAATGGCTTCTACGGGAGGAAACATTGAAATTTACCTTCAAGTAGTGAAAACAGTGATGGATTTTACGCATGTCAGCGCCGACCTCCAGTCTGCTCTCTGGGTCCTGGTCTTCCAAAAAGGATGTTATTAGTTTCTCCAGCCTAAAAATACAAAATGCAGGAGAAGCAGCCATAAGCAGGAAGCTTTAGAAACCCTGCTGGTGTTTCTTGGTTCTTTGACACTGGAAGTACAGCGCACAGTTCTCACTTCTTCACAGAGATACAATTATTTGATTGGGCTCTTAGAATTAAGGGGAAAATATTTTATCAAGTGAAATACATAATGGTGCGATCCCTTGACTCGCTTCCAATGATTTTTCATAGGCAGCGTTCATTTCAAGGATCATTTGATTTCTACTTCTGCCTATTCCACCCCAGCTGAATTTCTTTGCCCTGCGCCTGGCTATTACACTGATGGAGAACATGATGAGCATATTTGTTAGTTTTATTAAACGTTGATGCCACTCTGCCAGCTCAGTGCCACTTTACTCATCTCCGAGCACCCTGCTCCACCTTCCTAGTTGATTTTAAGGTCTTTGCAGTGGCCACTCCCAATCTTCCCATAACTCCAGGCCTCACCCTGCTTTCGGTCTCCATCAGGGAAGCAGCTTCTTTCCAGAATGAGGAGCCACAGGCGCAAGCGGCTTCCCGTTGTCCCTTCGCTGCCTGCCCTCAGGCTGTCTTCCTCTGCCCTGTACTCCAACAGGATACTTCTACCCCCGCGGGTGCCCTCATAAATCACCTTCCTTCTCCCTCAGTGGCCTCTCCCCTCCTTTCTGCACGAGACTCTCTCATTCTCTTACAATGATTTTCCTGGTTTTCCTATTCTAAAACAAGACAGAACACAGAACACCTCTCTGGAGAGGCCACCCAACTGCCTTGTTCCGAAGTCCTGGTTTAGTCTGTGCCTTGCTCCTGAGCCATGTCCCAGGACTGTAAGCAGCCTGTGGCCAGGCTTGGCTCTGAGTCGCCCGTGTCCCCTGCCCACATCAGCTTCTCAGTACAATCATGTTCATTAGCCAGCAGATTCATTTTCACGGAAATCAGTCCCTCTGTGTGGTGCTGGTGCTCTTAATAACGAAGCCCAAGGGTGGCGTGGACGCTGGGGTTCATCACACAGCCACGGTGTAGCTCTCCAGCATTATGGTGAAAATATTTGCGTACTTTTAGCTGCTTTAAAAACTGTCCTTATTTTCCTTCCGTTCTTACCATCACTCAACAGAAGAGAATGATTTCTAACACAGCAGCCTTGGATTTCATTCTTATCTGTTCTTGTAATCCGTAATACGCAACAGCTGACATTTGTAAGTGTGAGACACTTTACAGTTCTGAGAGTTTCATCCAGTAGAGCGCTACTTCTCATTTGTACTATTTGCTTATTGACATTGTGTGTGTGTGTGTGTGTGTGTGTGTGTGTGTGTGTAATAAAGCTCCAAATCACCAGATACTTGGAGAGATTCATTTCTGATATAAAGATTTAAAATATATTTTTGTATGAAATGGTATTAAAGTTCGTACTCATGGCCAAGGTCCCAAACAACACAGAGGCGAATGATTTAAAAAGTAGAAACTGTTCTGCCTCTCTCCCTGTCACCATTCCCACCTTATTTAACCTCACTGCCTCGGGTAATCTACAGTTCACAGAGGTGATCTAGTATTTAATGAAGTAGACACCTACATGTAATAGACTTATCTGTAGATTATGTTTGCATTTATAAAAATGAGATCATACTCCAAATAAGGTTGGATCATTATTTTTCTAAAGAATTTACCACTGACCATCTTTCATAACATACACAGTAGGTCTGTTTCATTTTTTAATGGCTCTATAACAGCTCATACTGGGATGTTCAGTGCCTCTCATGAGAGACCTGGGGGTGACACGCATAGCTGTCACACACGCATGCTTTCCTCTGTGGCCCATGGGGAGGCCTGGGTCAACAATTCCCACCTTCATGAGGCTTCAAAAAAGATAACGTTATTTGCTTTTATTTTTCATGAATACCTGGCAGAGATGCTGAAATTTTAAAAATCAGGCTCGGTGATGAGCACTCATAACCCCAGTGATCAGGAGACTGAGGCAGGAGAATCACTTGAGCCCAGGAGTTTTAAGTCTGGCTTGGGCAATGTACTGAGAACCCACCTCAAAAAAAATTTTTTTTTATGTACAAAAAGAAAACCGTGATGAGTTCTAGGTTTCTTTGCAGTGAAAGCACTCTGTGGTTTCCAGGATTTCTAGCAGATATTAAGTTAGAGGCACTAAGTCTTTTTTATCAGTTTTTTCCTCTTGGTTTTTTTTTTTTTTTCTTTAGAAAGTAACTTCTCTCTAGTTTGATCATAAAGTATATATGTAGGAAACAGTCCCTGCAAGAAGGCCGAAGTGGAATTCGGCTCCCAGGAAAGCTCCCTAAGAGCCAAAGCTCCCGAGGAGCCAAGCCTGAGCATCTGCTGGGTGGGCCCCGGCAGTCCCCACCCTTCCTGGGCTTTGGTCCTCCCTCCAGGGTCTCATCCAGGGTCTCATCCCACAGCAACAGTGCAATAAAGGACAGCCAGGGA
This sequence comes from Dinomys branickii, assembly GCA_004027595.1. Classification (NCBI taxonomy): domain Eukaryota; kingdom Metazoa; phylum Chordata; class Mammalia; order Rodentia; family Dinomyidae; genus Dinomys; species Dinomys branickii. Next base: position 23,008 of record PVLD010005391.1, on the reverse strand, counting down.
CAAAAGCCAAAGAAGTGGGTCAGAACTGCCTGCTCCTAAGTACAAGAACGGGATGGCTTCACTCATTCTAGGGCTTGATTAGGCTCAGCATATATCTAAGGATGGCCTTTGCCATGTGTAGTTTTGCTCTTGGCACTTGAGACCACAGTGCTCTCTAGATAAGGAGAATGCCTGGCCTTTCCTCCACACATGTGATTTATTATTGAACTTATTTTCTTATCAAGCAAGGACTTGGTCTAATCATTAAAAGGCAGCAAAAATGCTTAATTCAGATACTTTCGATGTACTCAGTTTTCTAGGAGTTGAGAGTGAACAAATGACCTCAAATTCCCTGTGTTTTCTTGTCTCCCGAATTAGTTCCCCAGATAATACTCAGTCCCTGCTTAGTCCCGTCAGGTTGCCCTATGGCCAGAACCCCGCCGATGAGGAGAGGGCGATTCCAGAGAGGGCTCTGGAGGAGCCAAGGAAGTGCCAGGAGGCTGAACTAGGAAAGCACAAGTCAATGGGAGACCTTCCTTTTTCTCTCCTTTAAGCGGAGAAAGAAAGAACAGAAAGGAAACCTTGGAGTGAAGTAGAAATAAAGGCAAAACATTCAGTTCTCAGGCATGTGGATGACCTCACAGACAGGCTGAGTGCTGGTAACTCACTGAGAGATGGCTGGTGACATTCTATCTCCAACCCGTTGACTGCTAAGGAGGAATCTTGGTCAGCTGGGCTGGGTAGTTTGGTTACAAATCCTGATGCCTGGCTGCACATTTAGGGTTGAGCATACTACCTAAAATGCACTTCACCTTTGAGACCACTGCACGCCCTTCTCTGCTCCCCATATTCCTGGCAGGAAAATAAAGCAAAAACCAATTCCATACCTAAGTTCTGCCTGTAGCTATTTTCCTTGGAAACAGGTTTAACAGCATGAATTAAAAAACAGAGCAAGCTTCTCATTAACTAGCTAGTTTCTAGATAGACTCCTATGCAATTTGCAGACCCCATTCCCTTAATCCTTACAACAATCCCATGAGATACTACTGTTATTACCCAAAATCCTAGATGAAGAACATGAGTCTCAGATGGGTTAAATATCTTGCCCAAGGTTCCAAAGGAAGCAACCCACAGAGCTGGTATTCAAACTCTGGTCAGTTGATTTTAGAATCTAACTTTTAAAGCACAGTGCTCACCATACTATAGCCAAGGTAGTAAATTTATTTAACCATCATGCTGGGCAGTGTACTTTTATGAGGCGAAGGCAAAGCAACTAGCACTGTCTGAGGAGACAAACAAGGAGGGGATCAAGCAGGAAAAGACGGAGGAGCAGCTGCACAGATGTTAACAAAGCCCTTGACCAGCATGACTTGTAATAGCAACAAAAACTGGAAAGAATCAGAATTTGCCATATTAGATCGGTTAAATAAATTATGGCATGGTTATGTGCATAGTTAAGCTGTCATTTAAAAGGATGGTGAAGTGGTATGCTCCAGGGTATTACAATTACTCCTGTTATACATGGATCGGTTAGCAATGAACTCCTTTCAGGGATTCTGCAACTGCTCTTTTAACACACGTACGAAGATAAAAAGAAACAAAGGAAAGAATGAAAGAATGCAGGAAGGGAGATGGGAAGGAGGAAGGGGGCGGGAAAGAGGGGAAGAGGAGTAGACCAGCAATCCCGAAACTTCTGGCCAGCTGCCTTTAGCTCCAAAGCATTTATCATCTTTTTGTGAGATTAGTGATCCAAGCTAAACTCACTTTACTGCAATATTTTAACGATATGTTACATCTAAAGATTAAAATAAATTCTTCATGTCCATATTAGCTGTGATGAAGCTGTTCTTATTAATCTCAAATAATCTTTGCCACGGTTGTGTCAGCATTAGCTTCTAGAAGACAGCTGGAAGCCGTGTCTCTGTGGTCCTGGTTGTGGGGCAGTTGGCGGCTAATGGGAGCAGGGCCTCAGTCAATAAAGAGAGGAAAGCTAACTTGGGTGCGGGAAGCCTGGCTGGGTCTAAAGAATGGTGGCACTTAAGGGATTGTGCTTTGGAGGGTGTGGAGGGGCAGGTGTGCAGCCAGGCAAAGTGGACAGGCCTGGCCAGCAGCACCGTGCTGCTCCAGGGGATTTACCAAAGAACAAGACCAGAGAGTGCAAAGCGGGAGACCTTGTCCCCCAGTATACAACTAGAAAGTAACGTGGGTGAGATCAGGCTGCTCTGCGGTAGAACCGTGGAAACACCTGGAATCCCAGAGCCCATGGTTCTTACCTCATCTGTTTCCTGAATAGTTTTGAGGGAGGAATAGATACCTCATTCCAAAGAGCTAGCAAATAATTCCTCTGATTTAAACTTAGGTAGTATCAGTTTTACAAAAGGGGACGAAAATCTGCTGGACCTCTACCAAGAAGTACACCATTAAAGATGGTGCCACTGAGGATGGGTTGTGCCTGATGGTGTTGAGTACTGGGGATGCTAGTAAACTGCAGTTATGTAGTACATGAGCCAAGATCTGAAAAAGAACTGGAAAATAGTAACAGAAATAAAAGCAAACTTGATAATGATGGACTTCAAGGAATAAAACTAAATAGAACGAATGGGAGAATAGTTACATAACTGAGAAGAATCGGTCTCAGTAGGCTGAGAAGTTTAGCTGAAGGATAGGGCCTAGCGCTCTTAACTAATCCACTAACCTTCCTGGGTCACAACATTCTCACTTGTAAAATGGGCAGCTTGTACCATCTCCAGACTATTAAGCGAGGGTGATGCCTGGCTTTTTGGGGCTTGCTGTTCCAAGGGTGGACACTAGGCCTACCTTCTGGACTTCTGTGATTAAATTTTTATTTTTAATTGACGCACAGGGATGGTAGTATTTATGGAGTGTAGTGTGACATTTCAACATGCATGTATAATGTGTGTGATTAGCTCAGGGAGCCTGACATCTCTGTCACTTCAGACATTTATCATTCCTTGTATTGAGAACACTCAGAATCCCCTCTACGACTATTTTGCAATGCTCAGTTAATTGGTATTAACCACTGTTATCTTACATTGGAAGCTATTTCTCCTACCCATCTGTATCCCTGTCTCCCTGGGAGCCTTTTAGAAACGTAGATTCTCAGGCCCCACCCCAGACCCGTGGGGCCAGAACCTGCACTTGACAACACTCCCCAAGGATCTGCGTGTACACTGCTGTTTAAGAAGCACTACATCAAGGCAGTTGGAATACATGCATAAGAATAGATCCACAAGTCTTCATCCCTGGAAATCAAAGAAGGAAGGAGGTCCTGATAGCCCAGTTTGGTCACCCATGGGCACTGGCCTGGCGACTTTACCCATGTGCTCTTATTTGAATGAACTCAAAAGACTGTCAGGGTTGGTTCTTTATAACCACTTTCTTCCAATTATTTTATTGTTGTTTTCATTGAACATCCATTCCAGAAGTCAGACACTTCACGTATATTGTGCTATTCACTGATACCCAAAGCCCATGAACTCTTAGCCTTCTTTCACAGAGGAGGATGAGAAGGCTCAGACAGTTAAGAAATTTGCGTATTATTAGGAGGTAAGACCCTGAAATGCAGAGGTTTGAAAACAGGTCTTTTGCATCAGGAATCCCTCCCCTCCATTCATATGAAAAAGACTCTCAGTCTGGAACCTTGTCTTCCACTTGCCATAGTTCCTGGCATAATGTGTATTTTCAACTCAAAACTCGCCTGCAGACTTTTGGCAACAGGCAGGCAACAAAGTTAAAGACGTCCTCACATAAACTTCATGTCTGCCATTTCTAAGAAAAGAGTTTTCAACAGGCTGTAAGGGGGCACCTCCGAGATCTGGTAATGGGGAACAAGGGAAGACTGCCTTTCAACTTTGCAAACAGATGGGCTTCTCCTATGGGATGTGGCCCTTTAAGACATGCTGTGTTGGAAAGGCATGTCATTTACAAAAGGAAAGTTCAGATAACAACAATAAATTCACAATTATGATTAATTAGGATCTACAGGACATGAAGAACTGAAGGTTGGGATTGTGCCAACAGGGCCTATGACCGAGGGAAACCACTCAAATATTTTTTGAGGTCATTAGTTTCATGCTTGTTTTTTTGTTAGATTCTGCAGAAAGAACCATGCCAAGTTGACTTAAAGGTGGTCACTTCAAGACTTTTTCCTTTTAGAAGTCCCTGCTTTGCGACAAGTCATACAGACACAGTATGTCCCCCTGACCCTGAGCAGTAAGTGACAAACACGGACACTCCTTGTGTGCAAGGGATGAAGTTTAATGTCAGGCACTCTGCCGGAGTGAGCTCCTTTCAATAACATTAGGGGGCCAGAAAATTCAAGGTTTTGGTGGTGTAGAGCAAATTCCCATGCAGGATTTTCCTTCAAGATTTATCTTAGGTGTATTTCTTTCACTTCTACAAAAGCACCTTAAATGCAGAGGTGCACAGCTTCATGATACAGGTAGTGATTTAAAATAGCAAACATGGAAAATCAGAATTAAAACCCAGACTGGTTTGCCTCTGGAATAAAGAAGACATGGCCTATTTGTGGGAATATACTTATATATAAATATACATAAATGTACTTCTGTTTATGCAAATTTCAAAAAGTACTATGAAGTAATTTTTAAACAGACTAAGACAACTTTAAAGACATGTTTTACAAACTCTTTTAAAATATAGTAATGAAAGTTTCTGAAAGTTATAAAAATTAGTTCTGTTTTGCTAATCTGAATTTTCACATAGCTAATTTACTTAAAAGTGTACATTCACGTCTATCTTGGAGGATCAAACATTTTATCTTCAGCAGGCACAGAAAGGCTCAGTGGCTTAGAGCAAAAGGAAACAGGTTGAAAATCGGGGCCTGTCTCGTGAGAGGTTGTAGGTGGGCGTAGTGGGGAGGTTTGGACCCCAAGCCAGCAAAAGAGCCTGGGACTTCTTACCACCATATCCTGCCACTTGTGCAAGAGGCCAAGGCCAGCATGCTTGACCTCAAGCTGGCAGCTGACCCCCTAGCTGTGTGGCAGAAGACCAGATGCACACCACCAGCGTGCTAAATGGCACTAGGCTGGGGGAGAAAATGCATGGGGCCTGGCAGCAGTGCCTGCAACACTCGGACAAACTGACTGAGTTCTAGGAGTCACAACAGTGGGAGCAAGTACGGGACTGGCCCAGCAGAGCATCCAGCGTGTGATTTATGGGGACATCAGCAGATGCTTCCTGGAGGTCCCTCCTGGACAGCCAGGCCTGCCACCTACCACCTTGTAGGTGCCCACTGCCGAAGGCTGCAGCGGGCCCCAAGTACCATCTTCTCATAGAAAGGGACAGACCCCATCAAGGTGCTGCTGGTGAGCAAGAGGAGATGGAGCTCACCATCTGGGCTGCTGTCCCCCGAGGACCACCTGCTGTCTCTGTGCCTCCAGGAAGCCTCAGATCTTAGCAGTCCTCCGCTGATCATTTGTACCCTGGCCCTGATGGCCCCACTGCCCAGTGGTGAGTTCAGCTCCACTGTTGGCCTGGCAGCACTGGACAGCCGGCCACTGCAATTTTGGGCGACCAGGGCAGCAGAAGCAACAAGAGCCATAGTTCATCAGGACCCAACCTTTCCGTCCTCTTGGAGCCCCTGCATCCTGGTGGCCCCATGGGCATTTTGGGGAATCTCCAAGAGCTGCCCCTTTCTGAGCCCTAGATGAAAGCCTCTGCTCAGAGCTGCTGGAGGAGCTGCTGTCCTTAGAAGCTCTCTCTCCCTCCTCTGAGGATGTTTCTGCTCCCCAGAGATCAGGATTACACTAGTGGCCTGGGTGAGAAAGGGTGTCTGTGACCTCTTTGATGGGCCTGCTCTCAACCTTTGGCTGACAGGGACATGCCCTATGTGGCCGGGACACACACAGTCTATCCTGGGTGCTGCCTGGAACACCCCTAACATATACAGTGGGGGCCCAGGCTTCTGCAGGCTTCCCTCGCTGTCCAGCTCCGGCTGCACCTCACATTCCTGTGTGGTGCCAGAGAAGTGGGGGACAGTGGCTCAGCCTCACCTCCAGGGAGCCCCTCTTTTTCTAGCACCTTGCCCATCTCCTGTTCTTCAGAACCCTCCCAGAGACCAGGCCTAGCTTCTACCTGTGGGCAAAGAATGAAGAACCCACCACTGACCCCTTGTGTGCATCCCTCTACTGGGTCCTTAATGCTGCATACTTACGTGGTGGCAGCTGGCGTGCTAGGAGAGGAACAGGAGTCCCTAGCTTGGGTTCTGGGTGGGTCAGTCCCTTAGGACAGGCCAACCTCCTGTTGCCCTGTGACACCCACTCCATCCTTTCCATTTATTCTTTTACTCTCACTTAGAGCTCTCTGCAGATTCAGGAAGATGTAAAGCACTAAATGGATTCCTAGATAAAGATTATTATTATGCTTTTGCAGCAAAAGGAAATTGTATTATTTATGTGGTATCCAAGCAAATAAAGACAATGCTCAAGGCTAAAAGAAGAAATTAAAATAATATAAATTAATCAGCTGATAGGTTAGTAACTCCCATTTAAAATTCTACATGTATGTTTGAACCCCACATTTGCCACAGGCAAATGCTACATGAACACGGGTCCACTTATCTACATAAATCCATATAAATCTGTATGCATGAGGACTCGGCTTCAGGAGCGTGAGGGGTGTTGAGGAGGCAGGAGACCGAGAAGGGCGTTAGCTAGTGGCTGGAAGAAGCAGCAACAGCAAACAGTAGAAAAGGCCTCTGTCATTGTGGCAGACACTGAAAGAGAAGTTAAATGGGGGAACAGCTTAGGAGAAAACGCAGCAGGGAGAAAGACAGCTGGGGAGAGACTGGAGAAACGCGGAAGGGGCCCCAGAGTCTCTGGCTGGAGCAGTGGCGCCAGTGCAGAGATCAAGTCAGGGGAGCAAAGGGAGGTTGCTGAACAAGGATGAGAAGGTGGGAGAGAGGAGCGGGAAGGGGGTGGAGGGAAAGCCCGGCCTCGGGCAGACACAGCCAGAGTGCACCATGGGAAGGGAGAGGAGCTTCCTGGGAAATCAGGGAGACTAAGAGCCCAGTAGAGATGGGCTAACTCTACCCAGCTCTGTGGCCGTGGTTGCAGTTTTCCTGCGTTCACAGGCTTGCCTGATCGCCCTTCCTGGAAGGAGTACTAGCAGCTCTGTCCTGCCTCCTGGTTCTAAATCACTGAACCCTTTTTCTATAGCTTGTCTTATGAAATTAAATTTGTAGACGACATTAAAGTTTAGAAATAAATGTTTCTCAGCTGATTTCTTTAGCAAAAATGTTAAATAACAGCCTCATATAAAAATGTAGCATATATATATATATATATATATATATACTTAATTAGGTATAAAATGTAGGAGTTTCAAAAGACAGGCTAACATGATTTTGTTATATAAATACACAAAGTAAATCCTTCTGGGTATATTTTCACTTGATAACACATTATTCTATTCTGTCACATGGGAAAAAATACGTAGCTCTTTGGAAATGTGCTCACATAATGAATATAAAGCAAATTTATGTAAATTGAATAATTTATTATCACTGAGTTCTACATTAAATTGAGATAACTTTACAAGGTAAAGACAGATCCAGAATAGGCAATAAGATAATAATAAAGAGTATTAAAAACTTAATAAATTAAATATTTAAAAGAAAATTACCATTAAATTGTTAAAACAGTGAAGCTACACAAAGCATAATGAAAATAAAGTGAATGTTCACATAGTAAAAATATTACAGTGAAAGACACATTGCCATGAATCCCCCTCAGAATATTCACTCTTGCTTTCAAAGCCACAGATCCCATGGTGTTTGCCACTTTCCGCAGCAATTCTGGGTGTGATTTTTCATAAATATTTTCAGTTGTCCCATTCTAGCTGCCTCAGCATTCTGAGTCAATTCTAAAGGTTTACTTTTCATGGCCATTTTGACTTTGGGGAAGACGTAGAGGTCTCTTGGCGCCAGACCTGGTGAGTGTGGTGGATGAGGTCAGATGCCCTGTAATGTTTTCAGAGCCTGCCCTTCCACTGGGTGGCACTCAGCAGCAGCATTCAGTGTATTTTTGATTATTTCTGATACAGACGCTCATAAAAGAACACTTCCCGAACGGCTTCGGAAAGTGGCAGCAACAATGGGATGGGTGTGTTTCAAGCCAGGGGGAGTGTTGTGAGGGTAGAAATGGCAATGTGTACCTTACTGTAGTAATAATTTAAAAAATTTAAATATTCTCTGTATTTCTGATCCTACCTTGTATAAGAAAAGGACACATTTAGAGAGTGAACAAAGAGGCTAAGAAGATACTGGAAGTTTTATCATGCTCCTCCTGAATGGGAAGATGCAAGACCACCATCTCAACAAATCTACCAATAACCTTTAAAGTAAAATCCAATATAACTTTAGCACAATTTTTCAGAAATAAAGCATACCCATACCACCCACAAAAGTTTGTATATAATACTTAGGTGGAGGGACACAAAAGTCCCTGAACGTCTATCGGCGAGTGTTATAGTTTAGATTTAGATGGTGTCCCCAAAGCCTTCTGTTTCCGAGGTAAGGCTTCTGGAAAGCGACTGGATTAAGGGGTCCTGCGGCTGACTTCCGGTTAGGAGTAGGGTCTGGTCACAGGAAGGGGTCCCTGGGAGGTGTGACTTGGGAGGGCGGAGCTCCCTCCAGTTCCTCCCGTCTCTCTCTCTGCTTCCTGGCTGGCACGGCATGAGCAGATCTCCTCACCCAGGCCCTTTTGCTAGGGTGTTTCTGACTTGGAGGCCACCAAGACGGACTGAAACCACCAGCCAAAACAAACCTTCCCTCCTTTAAGCCGTGGGTGTCTGGTACTGCATCTCAGTCACGGCGAGAGTGTCTATGAAAGGGGATCCCACAGAAACGCTACTGGACAGATGCATGTATACTGATGGGGAAGATGTCACAATCAGATGAAAAACACAAGTTAAAAAGAGCAAGTCAAGTCTGAGTCATACGTGTTTATACTTACTTGTTGAAAACCCTGAAGGGTGACAACCAGACCATAATACCTATTACCTCGGAATGGTACAATGGCGAGTGCTTTCTGCCATTTCTATTTTCATTGCTCTATTATTACTACTGCATTAGGAATATGAACTGTTCGTGACACACAGATGAGCAAACACCTTACAATTCTCAGAGCAAATTTGACAAATACAATGCATTTTTTTTTTCTTTTTTCTTTTTTGAGATAGGCTTTTACTCTACTTCAGGCCAACCTTGAACTCACTATGGAGCCCTTGAATTTGCAGCCATCTTCCTGTCTCAGCCTCTCAAATTCTGGGATTACACGTGTGTACCCACCCCAAGCTAACACATACATTTTAAAAACTGAATTCATAACTCCTCAAGGTTCCTTTTCCTTCAGACAGTGCTCTGCGAGAAGGGTCTTGGGTTCTTGAAGTGAAATCCACAGTGAAAACCAAAAGCTGTTCTGTTGTGTCCAGATGGGTCTGATCTGCTGAGATGATCCACTTTGTGCTGGTATGGGTCTGCCTGCAGAGGCTGGTGGCTGTGCCTTCCTTTGTGCAGGCTACCAGGGACCAGGTGTTAGGTACTGCTGTGATTTATTATTTCCCCAAGTACACATTTCCACACTGTGGGCCTTCTTCAAGCAGCAGAACCCATATAAAACTGTAATTAGAACAAACATTTGTTTCAGGAAGTCTTAAAAACTCTCCAGCTCTGTGAATATGCAAACCTGCCCCGTGCAAAGGTTATGGGGAAAGCAAGAGAGAAATGCACCTATTCTTAGACATGATGAGGGGTCTCATTCCTTCTTTTAAAGAATTTCCAATAAGAAAAGAGCATTAATATTGAGAAAGCATTTAATAAGGAGAGCAATGAGACAGCGTGTTCATGTTTTCACATGCCAGACTTTCTAATTTAGAAGTACTTGGACTTTTGATGAAAGAGATATCTAGGCCAAAGGAATCCAATACATCAGCCACAATCCAATAAATGGAACGGCCATTCACGCCTTGTCCTTCATTCACTTAGCCTATTAGAATCTAAAGGCCTTACCATTTTTGAGAATAAAATAATCATTAGAGGGCAGACACAGCCCTGAGATGGAGACAGGCCTTTTTAATCATATTGGATGACTATTTCTTAAGAACTCAAATGCTTCCACAAACTACCCAAAGGTAATTAATACAAGCTGTAGGCCATGCTCTTAGTTTTGGTTTTAATATCTTCAAAGTGTAGTGTCAAGACCAAAAACACTTTGTACCGAAGTAGAGAAACTTCATCTGCAGTGAATTATATCTCATGAATGATTTCAGAGATCTGATTTCTTATAAAAATGAGAGAGAGGGGCATGAGCCATTAGTGACCTCTGGATGTCTAATCCACGAAAGTTGAAGTTACTGCTGTATAGTCAGCCTTTGTTGGAACTAGGGAAGCAGCCCAGGGTCCAAGAGATGTGAATCAGGACCACGTGGGCAGATAATCCATCCACTGTTTTGCTGTTGTTGCTGCTGTTGTCTTTAGTGATTACATGGTAATGAGGCCTTTCTTCATAAGGTGTAAATTAACTATTTGATCAATGCGGATCATGGCGCAAGATCTTTTTCAATTCTCTACCACTGAGATGCATTAGAAAAGAAATACATGTAAGGCTTAAATTTGTCATTGCATAAAGGGAGATTCTAAGAGGACAGAGAATAAAAGTCACGAATGTTCTATGTCATTCATTTTTTACATTTATTCAAAGAGCACTTACTGACTATCCATCATTACCTGGATGTTGGGTGTATAAAGATGAATAAAATATCCAGCTTGATTCATCTTAATTTCCTCTGGATTCTTATAAAAAAATCTTTGAAGTGGTGTTTAATGATGCTTTTTTTTAAAATTTATTTTTTTATTTTATTTTAAAGACAAAAGAATGGAGACATAAAAACCAGAATAACACAAAAACAATATAGGAAATACAAAATTATAGAGAAGATAGTAGGGAATTAGCACTGGATGCTGTATTACATAATGTTATCTTCGCATTTGTTACTCAGTTATATAGATGTTGGCTCATTCGATTAATCAGTTTTCACCACCCTCATCTCTGTTGTTCTACCACCCAATCAGTCATCTTCCCTGTGATAATAACTGTACTTCTGGGTTTATTTACTCCTTTGGGGGTCTCACATTGTGAAGAGACATGGCTGCTTCAAATTATGCTGTAACAAATATGAGTGTACACAAATTGCTATGGCAGAAGGTGGAAAAGCATCCATCCTTAAAGATGGTAGATAGGCAGGGAACCAGCTTCACTATGGTCAAGCCCCCATTGATAAGCCCTGAAGGCCATCAGGGGTCTGGTTGAGTCAGTGGGGTTACCCAGCAAACCTTGAGGCTTCAACTTGATACAGCATGTCCAGAGGCTTGGTTGAGTCCTCAGGGTTGCCTCCATGGACTTCCAGGCTCCACCCCAGTGGCCTGGTCAAGACCATGGGGTTGGCCCCACAGACCGCCGGGCTCTGGCCCTAGTTCCAGGTCTTTGCCTCCTCCCACCTGTCGATCACCAGTGTTGCTGCTCCCCACCCCTTGCAGCTGGGCATTGGGTGCACTTATGATGCTGGGCACAAGTGGCGTGAGGTGTCCCCACCCGTGCTCACTGTGGTAGTCCAGGGTGTGTACTAAGTTTAGTTATTAGTTCTAGAAGAGAATTGGAGGATTTTCTTGGGTCTGCTGTGTAGGGTATGTTGTTGTCTCCCAGACTCCAGGACTGCTGCTTTTTGTGTAATTTGTCACTATGGGTTCATACAAGGTTCATATATGCATGCAGTATGAAGTCCCTCTCAGTGCTTATATTAGTAGTTTAGGGTGAGTCCTGAAGCCCATGGACTCAGCCTGTTGCTGTCAGGGACACATGTTGAGTGCTTGGGCCACCAAGACTTAGGGTGCTCAGAGAGGGAGTTCAGGGTGGGAGCTGAAGCCCAGTAACCCAGCTCGTGCTTCCTGCTTGGTGTTGGAGTGAGAAGGCATGGGGCCATGTGGTCCACCTCCATCTGCAGCTCTCTCTTACTGTTGTGCTCCAGTTCCTGTTTGTGTTTTGGCTTGATCCCTGGGAATTGCTGTGGCGCTGGGGTTGCTGCCTGGGGTTGCTGCCGCTGCTCTCTGCTGGTAGTTGCTCACACAGTGGAGAGGTAGGAGGCCACAGCCTTGGGGCAGGCATAGAGCTGGGCATTGTGGGCTGTATACTGATTGCTTTGACTCTGCCTTGCCTCAGAGCACTGATTAGAAAGGTTGCTGCAGAGTGGGGATTCTCTTTTAGTGGCTGTTGTAACTTCTCATCCTCACACTGGGTTAGACAACACCTCTCGATCGCCTTTGCCTCTTTTCTGGGGTGCGCTTTCTCCGCTCCAATCCTGGACCAGCTCTCGGAACTCTGGTCTCCCCTGGCCGAGTCAAGAGGCTCCTGTGAGCACGGGCCCCCGAAGCTGAAGCTGTGAGTGCCAGAATGAGGGAGCGGGCCCAGGGTGTGTTTGGAGCGGTGACTCCCTTCTTCTCTGCCTCATTTTCCTCCAACTGTGCCATGGCGGCCCTCTGAGCCTTTCTTCCAGGAGAGCTCTTGTTTGCTCTTTCTGAGGGCTTCACTTCTCATTTCAGATCCTTCCTGGGTCCAGGGTACCGATTTCTCTCCTTCCTGTCTTTCTCATGTTGCTGTATTCCAGTGTCTGGGTGGCGATCCTCCGGGAGGATCTTTCCCTGTGGCTTACCTGGTCACCATCTTCCCAGAAGTTCAATGATACTCTTTTTTAAAAAAAGTTATAACTAGCTGGGTGTGGTGGCACATACCTGTAATCCAAGCACTTGGGAGGCTGAGGCAGGAGGATCATTGTGAGTTTGACACCAGCCTGGGCTATGAAGTGAGCTCAAGGCCAGCCTGAACTGCATAGTGAGACCTTGTCTCAAAAAAAAAAGTTATAACTATAGTACTAACTGAAAAAGTTATAACTATAGTACTAACTGATTGTTTTTAAGCCAAAGAAATATACGGAAATTGTGCAAAATAAAACAAAACTCTAGGCATAGGAAACAAAGCTGAAATAGGTGTTCAAATATTGCATCAGACATATTTAAGCTAAAAAATTATGTGTGGTTTATATGAAATTTAAGTGGTCATCCTGCATTTTTATTTGCTAAATCTGGCCACTGTAAGCTGAAAGCCAGAAAGTCTTCAGGCTTTGAGCTCTAGGCTGATGTGTGGGTGCTCGTGGCTAGGGTGCACAGGTCTGGTACACGGAAGGCTTCAGCAACTTCTGCTAGTTAATAACTCATTCACTGGTAATAAATTTGAAGCTAGGCCCAACGTTACCATGCTCTTCTGAAAGAACAAAAAGCCCTGTCTGCAGCATCTAAATGGTTCCACACGAATAATGTACTACCTTTTCGATTGATTTTGAAGCTAATAATTCAGAGAGTTATAAAACTGTTTAGAGCCCTTAGGGGGCTACAATTTGTGAAGACTTACTTTCTGAGGCAAGCATCCAGCTTGGTAGAAATCTTTGCAATTCACATCACTTCTCTGGATCTGTTTACGTATCTTTAAAATAAGGAAGGCAGACACAAAGTGTTGCTCCTACTGAACCCTATAACTGAAATGCTCTGAGTCAACTTTGCTTTGGATCTGCTAAGAGTCATCCCAATTCTTTGCCTCCAATAGTGTAACTTCTGTCCCCTCCAATTGCCCTAGCACTTCTCCTGCAAGAGGTATAATTTTTACTGCATATTGCAGATATTCACATACGTATTTCCTTTACAATCTGAAACTATCTAGAGCCGGTGACTGTCAGAAACTCCCCTCAGTCACCTCTGCCCTGCCAGCACAGCACTAGGGCCTCATTTTGTTTAGCACACGTGGTGGCCTAAGGAAGCAGCTTTTTAAGGGGCATTTTTGCAGAAGTCGTTGGCTGATCATTTTCTGATTCAATTTGGGTCTTCTAGAATTTCTTGCTTGGGACAGATTTGAGCACACAGGGAGGGATAGAAACAGCTAAGGCAATGAAAAGAGTATTGATCCGCCCTTGAAGTTGTGCAATTGCTTCTACATTGTAAAAGGCTGACTGTGGGCACTTGTGGATGGAGCAGATAATCTATCCTTGCAATGAAAGCAAGGTCTGCAATCAAATCGGAAAGCATGGCCAGTGTGAGTGCAGAGGGGCTGCTGGAGTCAGAGACAGGGCAGGTCCAGATAGGGAAAGAAAAACCACCTCCCCCAGCAGCACACATGCATTCCACACATGAGACTATTACAAACCTAGCCATTATTTGTAAGCAACAGTTATAAAAATGTTTATAACTTATGAATTTAAGTCATTAAGTGTTTGTAAAGAAATAAATACTCAGGATGCTAAAATGTCAAACTCAAATCTTCTAGAAACAAATACTGTGTAATCTTTGCTTTTTTAACTCAGTGAGGAAACATGATGCTTTGGACGTTCAAAGCCCAGCTCTGCTGAGGAGAAAAGTTCTGTGTAGCACCCAGGGAAGAGGCTGGGGAAGCCACAGGCAGGAGAGAGTCCCCTGGGGACTCCCTGAAGGGAACTCATGTCCTGGGTTTACCAGGGTCCGCAGGAGACGACCTAGGGTTTCTCAGCAGCTGTCTGAGCTTCTAGCTGTGGGACATCTTCCATGGAAGCCATGTCAGAATATGTTTGTGTGAGACTGACCAAAACACGAGCTCCCTCCACTTCCACTTTTCCTCTGTGACTGATGGCAACAAAGGATGAAGGGACAAACGTGGGGGAAGTCAGCCATTTGACCCAAAGGGTGACTGATAGGAAAATTAGGTTCTATCTCTGTGTTTTTGGCACATGCTTCATAGGTTAGTGGCCCCATGATTACTTGAACTGTGAGGAATTTCATTATTGGCATGAACCCTTGGGTTTTATCAGCTGTGGCCACTTCAACATAAACTATTTGATATTAAATCAAGGACTGGTTAATATACTTCTAACACATGCACAAAACAAGCCAAAGGCAGTGGGTGGATATTTACTTTATCCCTTAGAGGACAAGGATACCTTTCCCACCAGGGGACGAATACAAGGCCTTCCCTTGTCTCCTATTAGACATCCCAGAAAAAGTCATTCTGCCAAAGATGGCAAGAAGGAATGACCGTGAAGAAAATCCAGAACCCCAGACAGCACCTAGTTCTTGATATTGATCAGCACAGAGAAGTTCTGACAGCTCCAGAACATGGCTTAGAAGCGGGGTTGATGCTTAAGTTGCCACTATAACCCTCACATCTGTATGGCTCAAGGGCCAGAAAAGAAGAGCTTGGACACAGACAAAACAAGATTCCAATTCTGATGGCGGAATGTTATTTGCCTTAAGGAGTTACTGTGAAAATTTTTTAGAAACTTTGAATGTAATGTCTATTGGCAAATGCTGAATAAATGGTATTATTAATATGATAATCACTACCTCTTTGCTATTTCATTATAACTTATGAAAAATGTTAGGAGGTAGAGAATAGTTCACTTTAATAACTTTAAAATATTTTTAACTAGCTTTATTTTATTTGACTAGATATTGATACATGCCCAATGCAAACAGATTAGAAAATACAGAAGAAAAAAGAATCCATCCTGGATCCCTGAATAGTACTGTTGAATTTTTTTTTTTTTTTTTTTTTTTTGTCTTTTTGAGACCAGGTCTCACTATGCAGTTCAGGCTGGCCTTGGCATTGAGCTCACTTTGGAGCCCAGGCTGGTCTCGAACTTGCAACAGTCTTCCTGCCTCAGCTTCCTGAGTCCTGGGATAACAGGCATGTGCCACCACATCCGGCTAGTACTGTGAAATTTTGATGTTTACTTTCCAGACTTATTTGTGAGCATATATACAAATATATGATATGTTTATGTATGTATCTTTTGTTACAACAGTGAGAGCACACCATAATACTGTTTTATAAAACTAACAGTGTCATTTGGACATGTCTCCAGGGAGATGAATGAGACCCCATTAAATGTACCAAGACCCAATTTCCCCTTATAAGTGGTGTTGTGATAAATATTATTGTCCATACAGCTTTGTACATGCGTCCTTAAGGACAAATTTCTAAGTGTAAAATTACTGGGCCTAAAAACATACCCATAAAAACAGCTTGTAAAAATGCTTTTCAGGAATGCCCGGCCAAGGGGAATGAGCTAAAATTCTTCTATGGCTTTTCCCAGGTCCCAGGAACAAGCTTCGCTAGTCCTGTCTGTTCTACCCCCCATCCTCCCCGTAACACAGGATACCATCCCCTTTGTTTTAGAGGTGAGGTAGGCAAAAAGTTCCGTTCTGTTTTAGTGTTTCTTTGATAATGAACTCCTGTTACAGGCAGAGTTTTGGCTACTAGACAGGGGACACTGGGCAAGTCAGCCGCAGATTGAAGAGGAAATATGAGAATACAAAGCCCAAGTAGGCGTTTCTGATTAGAAAGAGAAGTGAGCGTCCAGTCCTGTGCGCCACCCAGCACATGCTAGTTGATCTATAAAACACACTGCAGAGGACAGCGGTTGGAAACCTCATGAGAAAGAAAGGGAAATCTGACTCCTCCAGGAAGCTGTGGATATGGTGGACAGTACTACCTGCCTTGATGTTGACGATGATGATGACATATTTTTGAGGATGACAAAAGTCATAAATGTGCCTCAGCTCGTCACAGACACAAAGGGAACCACTCGGGAAATAAGGCCAGCAGGAAGGGAGTAAGGGGGAAACCAAGAGAAAGAGAGTATAAAAGTACTCTGCTCCTGTCACCCCTGAGCACAGCGTCTCGGCACTGGGCTGCCGGAACAAGCACGGATTATTCGCCAGGCCAGTCAGGGTGGGCTGCAGGCCTATCTCTGGGTTGTCTCAGGAGGTGTTTGTCTTTTGTCTACAAGATGAAATGGCAGGCAATGAACCCCAGCTTCCACCGATAGCCTGGGCATGCCAGGCGAGAAGGGCCATGGATGCCTGGTTAGGTTAGCTGGAAATGGAGAGGAAATCATAAATATTTTCATGGGAGCATCTTACGTTTTCTTTTGGTGGGTCTGGTGTTGGAGATGCACTGTAAACAGATTGATGTGGCATGCAGAGACAATTCTATGTCATCTGTCCCTAGCTGCCACAGTGCCAAAGGGGCTGGCAAACTGCCATTTCTAATAGGTATTAAATTAAAAAGTAGAATTTATCCCAGTGCTTAGCTGAATTCAAAGATAATACCATCTCCTATAGTCTAGTGAATAACATAAATTATCTTTTGTTCTATTTTCAAGGCATCATTAACTTAATCAGCACAGTGCATATGTCCTGCACTATAGTTCTTTAATAATGATGATTTCTTAAAACTTTGGGTTTTCTCCAAAGTTCTCGGATCTGTACCTTAGTATCAGAGACAGGTATCTATACAGTACAGAAAAGCTGAAAAAGGAGCAGTGTTTTCACTAAACCCAGGCTTAGGAGCAGTTTGGTGGTCTGTAGATATCTACTGACATTGTGAATGGGTAATTCTTGAATCAGGTTATTTAATTTTATTTAAAATATGATCTATACAGACAGTTTTTTTGGTAAGTAATTAATCTTTCTTTCTTTCGTTACTTTCTTTACACTCCTGGTTTTTACTGCCTGTTTCGTACCTGGTCGTTACTTGTCTCCATTTTTTATTTGTTTCTTCAAAATCAGAGACCAGGCATCCTCATAAAGTACCATCTGGGGAGGTACCAAGCTTTATGTTTCTTCTGTTCCTTTGGCAGCTTCTAGGGTAGTGGAAAGCGCTATTAATAACACTCTGAATGATGGTGAAGGTCCTGGGGTAGACTGAGGTCTCTTATTTTCAGGGGAAGCAAGGCCAGGGAATCAAGTAAAAGAAGAAATCTTTAACACCTCCTCTCACGAGCCTCAGAGGATGAAGTTAAGACAAACTGTTTCCTCTCAATTCTCCTTGGTCCACAGATTTGTAAGCAAATTAGATAAATTAGGATATATATAAAAAAGTTAGGCTCCTAATTTATGCAGAGTTAGCACCACCCCTACCTCAACAAACAAGACCCAAGTGAACAAATAAAATCTTTTCCAGAACAACAAATCACCTCAATGCATCCTGCCCCTTTATAAGATTCTGTGGTGTTCCCTAACAATTTTATAGTATGTTTCAGTAGTTTTAGTACAACTATTATGCAGATGTTGAAAAGCTAGATTCAGAAAATGGAAAACAGAAGGTTTTGCTGCCATGTCCAACATCCAAAAGAAGGAACAGAGAGTTCAAAATAGAAACAACTGGGCAGTACCTGAAAGAAACACTAAGGTATTAACGTAAAGCATGCCTGCAGAGTGAGGTCGAGAGCTCCAGCTGGCAGGGACCCCGAAGAAGGGGGTGGGGGAAGGGACAGAGGCTTGGATTCCACAGCTCAAAACTGGATATAACATTTACGAGCCCCTTGGAAAGCCATCAGGAGACAAAGTCTTCACCAACATCACTGTCGCATAAAAAGTCTGTGATTTGCCCCTGGCATGTTTCCCATTCACTCTGACATGGGCATGGGCACGTTTTCTTCTTTGTGGCTGTCTGTGTTTTTAGAATTTTTACAGTGAGTGCGTTTGACTTATTTCTTGGGCCTCTTACATTGTATAAATCTACATATACATTTTTGCAAAGATTCTTAAAGAAATTTGCCATTTTAGCTGAAGTAGGACTATAAAGTTTATGCATCAGTTGTCTTTATGACTCAGGCTGCTACTTTAGTTTTGAGTTTTGGCCAATTTTTGTTATCCAGAGAGTATGTGGAATTCTGTTATGGTTAAGGAAGTGGACACTGAGGTGCAAAGCAAACAGTTCCAATTTGGAAGCATTTTATGAACATTCCATTCTGGCAGTTTATAGTTTTTGTTTTATTTTAGCCTTTTAGGTCTTCAGCCTTACATCAAGTATATAAGAAAAGCAACATTCTGAGATGACTGATTAGAAATAGATAACACCACAGTGCAAATACACAAAATAACACAAATATTAACTATGAAGATAATTTAAAGGTAACATTCCAGAAGCAGATGTAATTTAGATCTCAGAATCAACTATGCACGTTGTGTAATAATTTGCTATATGCCAAGGAGAATATTTGTTTTCAATTTAGCTCTGAAGCTTAATGTAAAATTAGAGTTAACAAAACAGGGTATCTTTTTCCCCCTGTTCATTAGTCAAACAATATTATTTAGTCACTTGGAGGTATATAATGGGCAAATGACATTAATTCTCTTAAAGATAGCTTTTATTTTTCTGTAGAAATTTTAGGAAATACAGACAAATAAAAGAGCTAACACAAAAATCACTTAGAATCCTAGTAATACTTGCATGTTTTTTCTGCCGGTAGTTTTTATCTGTGTGTGTGCACACCTGAGTGCATGCAAATTTGGAAGAAAGACTTTACAGCATGGGGACAGCGAAGGGGGCAGAGGGCAGCTTCTCTGCTGCTAGTGACAAAGTTAGTGAAGCGGATTTCTTAGCAAAAATAAAAATGGCACCAAGGAATCACAGAGAAATAAAAACAGTATTAGCTAACACTGACGCGGAATGGCCATGGGCCACGCATTGTGTTCTGAGAATGAATGACCTCTGCGTTCCTCACAATGTTGTGTTATGATGATTTGGGTCAAAAATGTCCAGCAGAAGGCTCTTGCACTTCAAGCTGGGGCTTCTGGAATGCAATTGGATGGTGGGGGCCCTTAAACTCCTCAGCGACTGGAGAACTAAAGAATGCATGGTTGAGCACACAGCTAGGAGGCAGGGCCCGGGAGCAGGAGGCTCCTCTGAGCACCCTCGCCCCCCCCTTCCCCTCTCTAGAGATCTTCCTGGTCTCTCGGCTTCTGGCTGCCATAAGGTGAGCAGCTTCCTCCACGGTGATGCTTCTGCCTTGGACCCTCCTGACCACAGACTGAAACTTCTGATATCATGAACCGCACATAAGCCTTCCTCCTGTGAGACGTTTATGTCAGATGCTCTGTCCCAGGGATGACAAGCTGACTATACAAAGTATTATGAGGCAGGCTGCCTGGTTCTCTCTCAGCAGAGGAGGAACTGGGGTACACAGCGATGAGGTAATTGGCACGACTGTGACTGGAAGACTGAAGCCAGCAGAAGGCGATGGACCATTAAGTTTGTGCATCTCCTTAGGCTGCGAGGAGAGTTGAGATTAGAATTCAAGTCCCTTGATTTTCAGTCCATTCAAATGTATTTCCTCTATCTGATCTTAGCGAAAGAAGAGTTTTGGGAAGAATTCTGAGGGTCTCAGAAGCTTCCCTAGTCATTCATGCTTGTGAGATGAAATCCACAAGACCTAACACTCGGTGTAAACCAAATCAATGCACATGGAAGTCACTGTCAGGAAGCGATTTCTGTGAACAGAGACTGGTGCGGAGGACCCTCGCTCACACCAAATGAGAGCCTTGGAAAAGAAGCCCAAGAGATGTGTGATGAGCGATTCATGAAAGAAGCCCAGGAGGGACCAAGGGCCTACAAGGTTGTCTACTAATTCATCTAACAAATACCAACCGAGAGTTCCCCCATGTGTCAAGTGCCATCTCAGGTCGCAGGGACACAATGTGATCAAGTTAGCTGAAGTCTCAGTCTTTGGGAAGCTCACTCATAGGAGGGGGTGGAAGTTGCCAATGGGCAATAAAACGCAGCTGTGAAAGAAAATCCCTCAGCGCAGGGGAAGGAGAGTGGCAGGCGGAGGAGAATTTCAGAGAAGGTCGCCTGCAAAATCGAGACATGAAGTAAGGAAGAAGGTTTAGGGAGGCCGGTGAGGGGGGGAAAAGCTTGGGAGGAAAGAAGGTCTGGAGCCTGCCCAGGGCCAGGAGGGGTCCTGGGCAGTGAGGAGTGGCCATTATTATTGTCAAAATTTCATCCGTAATGGCAAGAACTTAGGCACAGACTTCCTGGAAACTTTTCATTTTCTAATGAGCAATCTGTGTAGGATAGAGTTGAGCCGTATTTCCAGTCATGTGCAAGGGATTGTTTAGATTTCTGCATGGGCAAAGGTTGGGTTGTCTCTCTGTTTCTCTCTGTCTCTGTCGCTCTCCGTGTCTGCGTCTGTCTGTCTTTCTCTGTCTCTCTGTCTCTGCCTGCCTCTCTGTTTCTCTGTCATTCTTTAGGTATAGTTCTCTGAACTCCATTCTACCTGCCTCCACAGTGGAAAGCTCTTTCAGGGAGCAGCCAGGAAGGCTTGCCATATTAATAAAACTCATGCAGCACATGTCACTTTGAAATATGCTTTTAACATTGATTTCACAATTAAAACCATTTCGGAGGCCAGTGACAATAAACTGAGTATGAAAAGCATAAAGCACTATTGATCCAGAATCACACACTGACAATAGACTGTTCATAAAAAAAGTGCTTCGGTATCTGATTCTCACTAGGTTATTTTAACTTAAATGTGCCGGGATATTTGTTCGTTTCGTTTCGCTTTGGAGGTAGGCTGAGAATCACACTACAAGACTTAAGAGTTACTGTGATGATGGGACTCAAATTAAATGGAGATGGTTTTGATTTGAATTGTTCTGTTCCAAAGTTTAAGAGCAAGTTATCAAATTTCAGGTTCAAAGGAGCTGCTGTACCTGTAGCTGAAATTTGTTTTATGGTTGTAATCCAGTGCAAATGTATTGAGGGGCTGAATCCCATTAAACTTTTATTAGCCTAGCCGATAAAAAAATTTGAAAGTTGAAGGTTGTGGCAATGACTTCCCCTGATGTCACCTTTACGTGCTTACTTTAAAAGTCAGAAAGCAGAGGGGGCTTTTCTCTATGTGGCGGCCCCTAGACAATCTTCTCCCTGTTCCTTGGCCTTCCCTCAGCGCTGCCCGCTCTCTCTGCCCAGGTGTCTGTCCCAGCAGGTCACAGCAAGGAGCACTGTGTCTGCTGCTTTGCTCCCGGCTCCTGCTGCGTCAGGCTCCTCAGGACTGGGCATGAGCCACTCCCGTTCCCTGAATGTGAGGTCCAATGTGGTGCCAGTGGTACCCACAGCAGGGCTTAGTTAAAGCCGGTCAATGTAGATCTAAATTCGTTTTACTTCAAAATGAGAGTTACTTGCTGGGAAATGGAGATTTAAGTCTCTTCCTTTGGTGTATTTATTTGCACTTACAGGGGAGGTAGGACATGGAGGAAACTTTATTAGTACAAATGTGCCCTTGGGAAACAGATTCTGCTTTTGTGTTTTATTACACTGTGCATTCGGTTTTAAACCATTGTTAGTTTTAAATATTTAATTTTGCCAAGAATGACTTTTAAAAAGAAATCCTGTCAAGTAATCAGGTAATGGTTGTTTTAAAAGTCAGTTTGCATGACTTTTTTAGATGCATCCAAATTGTGCATGTACAAATGGTTCGTTCCTTTTTTATTGCCGAGTAGGATTCCATTCCATGGCTATCACAACTTGCTTAGATACTTACTGGATGAGGAGCGCTGGGATTGTTTCCAGTTCTGGGAGATTATAAATACAGTAAATGTGAGGCAAATATGCGTGGAGAGCTCTCTGCGTGGACTATGTTTTCATTTCTCATGGATAAATCCTATAAGGGACAACAAGGCTCATCCTTGATTCATATTATAAGACATTGTCAAATTGTCTTTCCAAGGTGGGTTCTTAGCTCATCAGCACTTGCTGTGGTCAGTTTTAAAAACTATTTTAATAATTATACAGTAGTGTCTCATCATTTTCATTTTATTCCTTTAATGACCAACGATGTTGCACTTGGGTGTTCTTAGCTGCTACCTGTGTATCTTCTGACACAAAGGCTGCTCAAATATTTTGCCAGCATTTTTTTTGGCCCATATTTTTTTTTTTTAATTTTAGAAACATAAAAGTACAAAAACATATTGACAAACAGACACCAATTATCATAAAAAATAGTACAATCACAACTAATCTATAGACAAGGTGATATGGTCTCAACAGTGGTTATTGCTTTATCCATTGATATCTTCAAATTGTAAATGTATGAACCCATATACAGACATGCAAATTTAGTCAGA